>JABEVN020000817.1:0-27960 GCA_013146195.2 Codonopsis lanceolata | reverse complement strand
AATCTAACAAAGTCGAGAATGAAATGTCGGTATTGGGTTGGGTCGGAAAACTGGACTTTGCCGGCCATACTTATAGGTGGGCAATAATACTTGAAAAAATAAACAATTTTATTCTTCAAGAACCACCCTTCCCCATGTGAAAAACAGTCTGTTTGTAAAAAATAATGTGTCTTTTGATTAGTTAAGGCAGTGGTTGTTTATTGTTGAGAGAATCTAATAATCCGTTGACTTGATTTTTAAAGAAATTGTTTGTGTATGCTAAACTAATTGGAATTCGGTAGTCATTGAAGAATAATTTAATCTTTCAATAATTGGATTAAATTTGTGTAAGGTATTCCAATATTCATGTCCTATTATAATATTATCTTAATATTTTCCCACATGACTTATTGGTAGTGTTCTAAAAATAGTTAGGCGGAGTAACCTCGAAATTAAAACGTAATTATATTTTTGATTTTTTCTTTTATCTAACCTAATTATCAAACATTAAACATTCAAACATACTAATAGTCAATATCATCAATTAATCTAAAAATAATAATCACATTACAAAACTAAAATTTAAAAGTAAAACCATCCGTCCAATACAATTTCAAAGTAACACAATTCTCCATAAGTCCATTTAAAAATTACTACCGTACATAATTTAGTAATTTTCATTTTGGTGGGGCGCCTAGGATGCCTATACACCAATAGTCCACTTGAGTATTTTTTGACATCTAGGTGATGTCTAGAACGATTTTTAAAACACTGCTTATTGGTTAAATAAATTTTAATATAAAGGGTCTCACCTGAATAGTTTATTGGAAAAAACAACTTTTAAAACTCGATAGTGATAAAAGGAAAAAATATTTTCTTATCCTCTGCCTCGCTTATGAAGTGAAAAGAGCTAGTGTAACGATCCGAGTCTAAGCGCCCAGTTTGTTACGTAGCCGACACATTGGTCCACTAAACACAGACATTGGTTCACCCATCTCTATCACAAGTCGAAACAAAAATTCATAAACAATGTTGATGTCCAGTATTAGTGTGCGATCGTTTTATAAAGCACAATGTTGGTGTCTATTATTAGAGGCATTATATATTAGAACAAACTACACAATGTGTCCCTATGATTTAGGGGTTCTTGGCTTTTCGTCCTTGCACATCGTAAATGGTCCCTCAACTGTAAACTTTTACAAAAATGGTTCTTCCTTCTGTTAACTATGCTCATGTTCATGCACGTTCATTTGTGGAAGGGCGAAATAGACATTTACCTTGCAAAAGTATATGGACCTATTTTGAAAGGCACTTGTGAATGAATATTCCAATAAACATTAAACTCATATTTAATAGAATAGTTATGTTATATTATAAAGATGATTAAAATATTTATTTTTAATTAAAATAGAATTGTTAAGTTATACTCCCTCTGTCTACAAATAAATTATGTTTTTAGAAATTTGCGCACAGATTAAGAAAGCTAACTAATGTACTCTTACTTAATTACAATTATTCTTTATAAGTTGCATGATTATTCATTTCTTTCTTTTTAACATCATTCTTTAAATCGTCTTATTTTTTTCTTAGTACAACATTTAATTAGAAAATAATTAATAAGGAAAAGTTTGGAAAAATGTTGATAATTTTTTCCTTTAAATCTTATAATATCATTTATTTTGGGACAATTTTTGTTGTTGCTAAAACATCATTTATTATGGAACGGTAAATTAAATTTGATAAAAATATTATTGTTATTAGCTTACTTGAACATTAATAACTAAAGTTCGTTATAATATTATAGGGTTAATATTTTATTAGGTTATACTAGTTAGAATTTAAATAACAATCATAAATAGTTTAGTATTAAAACAATTTAGTAACCTTGTCTTAACTACACGGATCCTTTAAATATTTTAATAGTTTAATACTTAATAATTTTTTTAATTTTTTATAACGAATTAGTATAAATACATATTTTAATACTTTAATATTAGTTTAAATAATATTAAATGGAAGACTTTTAAGTTTACTGTTATATATTTCCTGCGTCCAAAAAGTTTCGCAGGGCCTCTCAAGTTCGGATTTTGTTTTAAGATTTGTCATTGGGAGGATGATTTGAATTAGATTTGGAGAAATACCCCATGCACTAAGCATAATTTGTGAAAGTAGACTCTTAGAGCAGGTACAACGGAGGTTTTCCTCAAAATCATCTAATATTTTTGCCAAACAATGGAGGTTTTTAAAAAAGCAAAACCAAATCAGTAGATGATTTAAAATCAAGGGGTTCAGCAGATGAATCCAGAAATTCCAAATCTACACAAGCCCACGATGAAACTATGCGTTTTGGGCACAACCCATCAAAAGCGGCGTCGTTTGATGGGCCAAATTTGAAAAAATATAAATTCAGCCGACAAACCTCTGCAGTCCTTTCCACATGTCATAAAAGTAGTGGTTGGGAGATTTTATTATCTGTTCAAGGCTTGGGCATTCAAAAAGTTTTTTAAAAAAATAGCACATATTTTTATCTATAAATAGAGACTTGGTTTGCCTCATTTGGATACCAAATCAATTTTTGGCAAAACTTTAATTTATTTGTAAGTTTTCTCACTCTTCTCTTTCTCTCCAAATTTTATTTTTTTAATTAATCCATTTTTAAGTTGTGTATTATTTATTAATAATATTATTATTATTATTATTTACTACTTAAATATTTTATATAATTTTGAAATTAATTATTTATGCAATATGAAATTTATTTGTTAGTATAAATTGAAAGAATATATTAAATTAATAAAGATAAAGATGGTGGGGTAGGTAAAGTTGTTGGAGATAAAGATAGTGGGGTATGTAAATGTGTTGGATTTTGTGCGACCATTGGGAGAGTTTGGTTTTAAATCAAATGAGTATCTAATGGATTAGTTTATTTGTTTTTAATGGATTGAGTTTGATTTTTGGTTTGAATTTTGGCAACCGTTGTACCTGCTCTTAGGGCAGGTACAATGGTTATCAAAAAATCAAATCAAAAATCAAGCTCAATCTATTAAAAACCAATAAACTAATCCATTAGATACTCATTTGATTGAAAACAATAAAACCCTCCCAACGGTGGCACAAAATCCAACACATTTACATACCCCACTATCTTTATCTCTAACAACTTTATCTCCAAACAAGAAAATTTACAAATAAATTCAAGTTTTGCCAAAAATCCATTCGGTATCCAAATGAGGCAAACCAAGTCTCTATTTATAAATAAAAATATGTACTGTTTTTTTATTTTAAAAAAAAAAACTTTTTTGAATGCCCAAACTGCCCTTGAACAGCAGATAATCAAAAAATCTCCCCAACCGCCACTTTAATGACATGTGGAAAGCTATGCAGGAGGCTGTCGGTTGAATTTTAATTTTTTTTTCTTCACATTTGACCCATCAAAATGATGCCGTTTTGATGAGCTGTGGCTCAAAACACAACCGTTTCATGAGGGACTGTTGTGACGATTTATTAATACTTTGGGTTCATCTGTTGATTCTTTTGAGAATAAATGAACAGTTGATTTGGTTGAGATTTTCTTAAAACTTCCGTTGGCAGCAAAGATTGCATTTAGAGTATTAAACATGTACATTTTTCGTAATTCCTCCACGTCCTACTAAATCTAAGTCTTATACGTGTCTTATTATTTTATCTGGTCCGTCTATGTAGGTTTACTATTCAATAAAAAAGAGAATGCAACACATGTTAGAAATGAAGAACATGTGATGTTAGAATAGAAGAACATGTGTCTTCATTTATTACCCGAACTTTTTGGAAAGATGTTAACTGAACCGAGTTTATGGAGAGGATCTTAACTGACCGAGATCTTGGGGAAGGTCTTAACTGACCGAGTTCTTGGAGATGAAACATCCGATGGCTTGTACCACATCCTCGACTTGTTCGGAGTAGGAATTATCAGTGAAAAACCCATGCTGCTTTCCCTCAAACTCCTCATAAACAACATGGTTTCCCATTTCTCTTAGCTTTGCGCATACTCCTTCACCCTATCTGTCAAGATTTCACTTCCCCCCACAAGCACCAAAACTGGGTCAACATCCATAGCTCCAAGATCTAGGCTAGCTGCAGGTCCTATGGGGTTCACCAGTAGGTGGTCTTTATTACTTCCATTTGGAATTGATAATCTCCAAAACATATAATGAAATCAATAGATTCAAACATGTTACTCCCTTCCCCATTCCATCTGTTCTTAAATGACTGTCTTACTTTTTGTTTTCCTCAATTTGAAAATATATTTTTTAATGAAAATATTTTCTCTTTTCGATCTAGTAAAAGATTTTACTATACTTATTTGAGATATTTTATTCAAAACGTCAACTTTTGAAAATCATGTTTATAGGTTTCATAACATTTAAACTTTATCATTCACATTTGATATTGACATATTGATTACTCCCTCCGTTCCGGTCAAAGAGCTCATTATTCTATTTTGAAATGTTTTTACTTTAAAAACCCACTTATTAAAAGGAAAGCATACAAGTGTCATTTGTTACTAATGCGCTACTAAAGTATTATTTTTTTCAAAAGTTTGACTTTCAAACGTAAAACCGCTTTGTCCGAAATGTAGGGGGTATGTTTAAACATTATTGAAATTATGAAAAATTCTAATGTTAGTTATATATCCCTACTAGTTATTGAGCTCGTGCTCCACACGGGTGCAATATAAATTAAAGATCATAATAACCTACTTCTATTGATTTCAATGTTTCATCACGCATTTATGAATCATTTATATAAAACATAAATTATGCTTCAAAAACTAATAGATGTAAACAAATAAAACAAACAAATTCAAATATAAAGTAGAAATCATGCTTTCGTTGTCGTGAGCAGCAGCGGTTAAAACTCCATATTTGGGGTTATGGCTCGGTTTTGATCATATTGGAGTTTTTGTCCACTGAGAAAATATTGAAATAAATTTACGATATTATTTCATAGAAGTTAAGATTAACATTATTTATAAATTGATATTGATTATAAAAGTCTTTAAATAAAAGAATTTATATGTTAATCATCAAAAGTCATTTATCTAAATACTTTTTAAACAAATATCAATTTTCAACAAATGTTTGTTACATCACTTTTAATGGTAATTATAGTAGTGATATGCCCGGCCCAAGTCGGATCACGAGCAAGGCACGAGCGAGCATCACGTGCCAGTCACGAGCATAATCGATATAGGGCCCACCAACTTAGCGAGCAAAGTAACCAAGGTGTCAAGCAGCTAGCAGTGTGACTCCCACCTAAACCTGGCCGGGCACAGGCCTTGCTTGTCCAACCAGGGGCCATGCCCGGACACCACACTCATGTCTAGCAAAGGAACCAGATTCATCCCGTCCAAACCTGGTCGAGTAATGGCCCTGCCTGCCCGACCAGGGGCCATCCCTTGAAACTACATCAAGTTTAGAAACAATACACGTGGAATAGCCGGGCAGAGCCCTGCTTGCCCGGGTACACATCAAGTGGGAAGCACTGGAGGCTTGCTCTCCAAGGCAAGTCAAAGGTTTCCATATTTAAACATGACACTTACCTTATCTGCTCCTTCTTCTACGCGGCCAGCCGCCTATCATGCCTAAAATCAAGGGATTCTCTCCTTGATTGATTTGGTAACTAAGGAAACTGAATCCTAGCCTGATTCAACCACGTTAGGGGCCTATAAATACCTCTCCATAATCATTAACAAGGTAAACACATTTTTCTTGAGCCTTGGCACTCTGTCAATTTATCTTTTGACAATCACATTCGATTCTTACTCTCAGACCAGAGGGGTTTCGCGAGGCCCTACCTTGCACTTCCACTCAGGTTTTGTTGTGATCTTAACAGGCTCAATGAAGGTGATTCGAAGCCCAGATATCCTACCCACTACAAGGACGGCCCAAGCTGTGATTTTGACACATCAGTTTGGTTCCGTTGCAGGGAAACGAAGTTTCAACACTTCTCTCTAATTTTTTCCGGTAAAAATTCTCGACTTTATTTTTGTTGCAATGACTGGAAAAGGAAGCAAACATCATGCCACCACCAGTAACCATCAGGCTGGCACTAAAGATCTGCTGCCAAAAGCACCCCAAGGAGTGCAAACGAGAAATCAGAGGATGGCTACATGGCACGCCACTCATGGCAATGACATCCCAGCACGCCAGCCAAAGCCACACCAACCAGCGTGACACTAGGCATGTCATCAATGAAAAGCGAGATGTCCGCGTTGTAGATCTTTGCACGCAGTTGAATCGCCAAAGAGAGAATGGTCAGGATAGCCACGTGAGTTTATCCGGGCAAAACCCCGATCAACAAGCTGCTGCTCTGCAAATTCAGGCGAAGTACTACAACAAGACGTTCGCCCTTAACCAGAAACTGCTCGCCTTGGGCCACGCCCCGGTACCAGTTGCAGATCTTGTACTGCTCGTTCTCAGCAACCCGACACTTGTTGGAGACGACCATGCCTCCCAACTGTTTCCCGCTCCAAGCAGACGTATGCCCTCCATCGTTCACGTACCGTCTGAAAGGGTGGAGGCGGTAAAACAAGCAGATGACCAGGCTGAGAGTAGATACAGCCGTCAGAATGTCTTCCACAAACACCACCATCACCCAGCATACCATGCTCGGGAGGAGAGTAATGGCCGCCGTAGGGCCCGTGAATGCGTAGAGGCAAAGGCGCAGCGGCCAAAACACAGAACTCGCGTCGCGCAGGAGGCCGGATCCTCTTATGAGCCAACATTTTGCCCCCGTGTGCGCGGCGACCAAACAGATCCAGCCCACTTTTCTAGACTCACAGTGGATGCGGAAAGACGACTGTTCGAGAGAATGGAGGCCATGAAAAGAGATATGGCCAAGCAAATGGCTAATCTAGCCGTGGCCAAGTCCGGCTATGGAGCCACCAAGCCGCTAGAGTGCAGCCCGTTTACCCCAGAAATTGAAAATGCGCCGCCCGTACAAGGGGTCATCTTCCCGCAGTTCGACAAGTATTTTGTGAAGACACAGGCAAGAGATTGACTCCGATCATTCGAGGCACAGATTCGGATGGTCACAGATGTGGAAGCCTTGAAAATGCGGGCATTCGAGGGAGCTCTTCAGGGAAAGGCACAGGCCTGGTTGAGCAGAGTTCCCTGGGGATCAATTGATAGCTGGGCAACACTCAAGGAAAAGTTCTTAGAGGAATTCGGCAATGCATGCCCAACCCCAATGAATCATTTCGACCTTGCCAAAATTAAGCAAGGCGACAAAGAGTCATACAATATCTACTTGAAGAGATTCGAGGAGATGTCCGATCAGGTGACCGCGACCAGTGACCCTGAGATCACTTTTTGCTATCTCAACAACATGAGAGCGGGGCCACTGAAGACAATGCTAGCAATGAACCCGGGGGCTTCCAAAGCAGAGTTGCTAGCAAATTCACATCTCTTCTACTTGACTGAGAGCGTCAAGACCGACAAGGCCAAAAATAAAGACAAGGCTCAGAGCCCGAAGGGCAACCAACGCTCGAGCAGAGACAAGAAGAAAACAACCACCCCCGGGCAAAGATTCAGGGAGGCTCAGTTCACCTCGCTAATCACTACGCGGGAAGAGATCATGTTCCAAGTAGGGGACACGCTGCCCGTCCCGTATCCACTCGATCCTGAGCTCGCTCATATCCGAGACAACACAAAGTACTGTGATTACCACCATGGTAACGGGCACACCACTTAAGAGTGCTTTGTGTTGAAAAGGGAGATTCAAAAGCTGATCAACGCGGGCAAGTTGGACCGCTTGAAAAGGGATAAGAGCACAGGGAATAATGCTAAAAATGATCAGGGAGGACCCCCAAGAGGAAGAGGTGGCCAGGCCCCTCAAATTCGAGGGGTGATAAAAATGATTCAAGAGGAGCTCCCGTCCAGCACACAGCTTGGAAAATATATATATACTTTGTCCAAGGTTGTCAACGCGCCAGCGATACAATGGGCAGGAGAGTAGAGCATCTGCAGTACCCGCAGCGAATTGGCGAGCACCCCTTTGGCATCTGAGCAACCGCTGGTTATTTCCTGTTTGGTGAACAATTGGTGTGAGTCCCAACGGGCACAATAATAAGCTAGAAGGAGGGGGGGTTGAATAGCTTATTATACACTTAAAATCTTTTAAGTAAGTTCCTTTTAAAAGTACTTACAATCTATTGAAAAGATTGAAGTAGCGGAACTCTTTCAAGGAAACTAGTTCAAGTCTGCCGATAAGGACTACCGGTAGACCTTTACTGGTTACTTAAGTTTGCCGTTAAGGATAAAGATAACCAAAGTAATAAACAGTTCAATAAGTAAACAAACAGTAAAGGAATAACACAAGTATTTTGGGATGGTTCACACTTTTAAAGAGTGCTACGTCCACCACCAAGGCAGCCAACCTTGGATTTAAAAGTGCACTATGTTTTCCACTAGATCTATTACAAAGAATATTCCCAATGGATCGTGTACAAAATCTTGACTTGTGTTTGGGGGTTAATGAATTAAATATATGTGTGAACAAGATATTTAATTTGTGCAGAAGAATAGCTTTGAATGAAAACAACAAGAAGTTAAAAAATAAATGTTGATGCAGAGCTTCTTGTTGATGACGAGGACTTCTTGATCTGTTTAGGATCTCTTGAATGCACTGAGTATTAAGACTTAGAGTTGTTGTAGATTTTCATAGCAATTCGTCAGGTGTGTTTCTTCAGTCTTTAATGGCGACATTTATAGCTGGAGCATTCTTGAGATCCGTTGGAGAAAACGAAGACTTAACAGCTCTATTAGGTTTAATGCATTAAATGCATGGAGCCATCTTGAAGTTTTTCGTCTTCACAGATATCGAACAAAGAATGGATTCAGAGATCTTTTGCAGAGACTAAAAGCCAGTTAATCTGGATGTTAGATTTGTAAGAGTTGTTACAGACAGTAGGTGACAGTCTGATCTCCTGCTTTTACTGTTCAGTTTGAAAAGTCTTCCTGCTTTTTGGAAAGCTGCTTTCGGTGGGTCTGAGAAGTCAGGGTATATCTCAATTTAAATTCAAACTTGATGAGGATAAACTTAAATTGATCTACTAATAATTGTTTGATTGGACACGTCATGATTGAGCAAGTGTAGACAAGGTCTGCCGTTGTAAGCTGTAGAAGGTCTTCCGGTGAAGCTTCAAAGAAGGTCTTCCGCTGAACCTGTGAAGTCCTATAAAAACTATTCTTGGAAAAGTTCTATACAAAATTGCCACGCTAATCGATACGCAGCCCAATTAGCCTCTGATGCGTAAAACTAATGTAATGTATGAGCAGATATAAATCTAAATACAATAAGTATCAATAATCTCCTCCTATTTATATTTGGTCATCATTACTACAAATGAGGGCTATAACCGACTATGTGATAGATAATAACATGTCTAAGAAAATTCTTAATTTTATAACGGAAGACATGCCTCTATCAAACAGTAGAACACCTCAAGTGTAAAGACTAATCTAGGTACACAAAATGTAAGGAAATCATAGAACAACACACAGATTAGTAGCAATTAGTTTAAATAAATTTAAACTGAGTGTTTAAATTCTAAGCAGATACTATAAATGAAAGAACAAGAATTTAAACAGTAGATAATTTTGAAAGGTAATTAATCTTCTGTATTATAAACGAGAAGTTTAATTTTTACAGAGTTTTCAAAATAAAGATAGATACAAAGGTTAAGCGAAGAACATATACAAATTTTACCAAGGTCTTTTCCCTTTTCCTTTGTCTGTTGCTTCTTTCTCCCTTCGCTGTCGCTCTAGCTCTTCAGTTCTTCGAACGTATTCGTCATCGGCATCTGTGGGAGGTCTAGTGGAACGAGAACGGTAGTCGAGTTCTTCACGAAGACGGCTGTTCTCCTCCATAAGCATTCGGTTGATAGACTTCATTTGCTTCTCCTCCATGATGGCCAGATCACGATCACGCCGAGCATTCATTATGTCATGAGCAGAGTCGCGAGCTATGTTGTTGAGCTCGAGGACAGGTGGGCGGCTGTTGCCGAGATGCAATGTGATAGCATGGAACAACTCGTAGAAGAGAGAGGAGCAAAGCCGGACACATTCATCACGTTGAGCTTCGATGTTGATCTTGACGTGCGTAAACTCATGTCTCATCTGTCCAAAACGGGTCCATACATCTTCTAGGAATTGGCGAAGAAGAGCAGCAGTCCTGTCGTTGGCCTTGGACGCGGCAGTGGCGATTTCAGCGGTGGCGGTAGAGATGCTTGTGAGCTCGCCTAACCGTTCATAGATAGCGTCCAGCCGAGACAAAATTTCAGCATTGGTCAGCTGAGAGGAAGAAGGTTCCTGGCCAATGTGAATGTGAGCGGTACCGGCAGAGGAGGTGGCCCCAGGGGACAAGGGCCGGAAGGCTGTTAGAGAGGCGGGGTGACAGAGTCGGAAGAGGTGGAGTCTTGGGTTGGAATGTCGTTGGTAGAGGAGGAGATGTTTTGAGGTGGAGGGGGAGGAGGGGTTGGAGGAGAATCTAACTCAATGTCAGTGTCAGAATTGTCACTGACTATTGATGATTCGGGTAAAGGGTCGGTAGAGAACCAGAAAGAGGGGGCTGGATAGAAGAGAGATTTAGGTTTGCGAAGGTGAGGTTGTGGTTGTGGTTGTGGTTGATCTTGGGAGAATAGATCTGCTACTGATGAAAGTTGAAAGAGGAATTTGGCAGCAGTAGAGTCTATTGGTTTGGTAGGGGTGGGTTGGGTTGGTTGGGATGGTGTAGATGAGGTGGTATGGTCATGATGAGGTGAGATAGGGTTAGGAGAGTAATTGAAAGGTGAAGGAGGGGTTGGGGTTCGGGCAGGCTCCTCCTGTCTTTGAGGCTCCTCCTGAGGGATAGATTCCTTCGGAGTGGGTGAAGTCCTCTGAGTAGATGACTCAATAGGAGTGGGTTAGCTTGGTATGGCGGTAGAAGGCTGTGCGGCGGTAGAGGGCTGGGTGCCGGCAGACCTCTTTTTCTTCCTTAGCAACTGAATGGGGGGTTCAGCTGCATCATCGGTAGAGGCTGGAATGTCTGCAGGTGGTTGGTCTTCAAAGGTTTTACGTTGCCGCCTACGCTTTGGTTTAGGTGAGGGTGCAGGTGAAGGTGAGGGTTGGCATTTGGTTTTAGGAGAAGGCTGGGTAGATGAAGGGGTCGGTTGAGCTGGTGCTGGTTGGGCTGGGGTTGGTGAAGGAGAGGGAGGCTTACCGGCGGCAGAGGAAGAGCAGCCAGCAGACTTGGCCTTTCGGCTTTCCTTCAGCTCTTTCCTTATCCATTTAGCCTGCTGTTCCTCAGCTGCCACTTCTTCCGCCCTAGCCTTTTTGGCCTTAGATTTCTGCTTGGACCTTAGCAGCTGCTCTGCCTCGTCAGTAAAATCTTTGGCTTGTTGGTGGAGGGTCTGGGCAACTTGGTCATCAAACTTAGCAGATGCCTTTTTAAAGGTCTTGCTAGTCGCTTCATACACTTCCATGTTGAAGCGTGTAACTATAATCGGCACAAGCTTAGAAATTTTGTCGATGGAGATGGGCGGAAGACCTCTCTGCAGCCTTCGCTTGTTCTCGTATTCTGTATACGTGTTGAAGAACGAAGCGGTCAACTGTTTGTCCTTGGCCACCACTATAAGCTCATCTTCCTTTAAGGAAGAGTTGACCTGCTCTGTGTCTCGAAGGAGAGCATTGATCAGCCTAACAAATGGCCGTTTGTAGTTGGGGTTGTTCTTGACCTTCTCAACGCTCTGCTGTAGTTCATTAAATATTATAGCGCCGTAGTTGAGGTGGGTCTGAAGGTAGACAGAACTTGTGAGATTCAGATGTTGTGCTGTGAACATGTCGTGGGCTCCACTTTTGAAGAACAGCCCCTTGTCAATCAAGTGGCTCGAGCAGTAGACGTCCAGCGGGAAGAGATTCCTCAGCATCTTCCCTTGAGGTTCCCTTGGGGCATCAATTCCCCTCATTGCTTCCCAGGCATGATTAGCCTCAACAATTGTCGATTCAAGAGCACCACCGAAATGCACACCAATAATGGTGGAGATGGTTTTGGCGGTGATGGAGATGGGATGACCTCGAATCTATCCACGAAGAGAATTTAGGTTTCTGAGCTCCATCCTTTGGTAGAACTCTTCAGCCAATAGAATACTGTAGCTTTTGTCGTTGAGGCAGAAGAGTGGAAGAATCCCCGAAGCGTTCATGTCGTCGCAGGCCTTGACTCCGGCGGCAATAGTGCAGACAGATTGGAGGTCGATGCACATTCCGGGTATATAAAGTTTTGGGTCCAAGGCGACGATGATGTCGTGAGCAACGGGAAAAGTAGGGTATCCCGGAAGGTTGACGTCCAAACTCGGAGGAATGTCCTTTTCCGGGTCCAACTCCTTCCTGCTCTTACGCTTGGATTTCGATAATTTGCCTGAAAGAAATGCAGTCAGAAATTAGGGCTTTTTATCACACATGTTAAACAAGCAAAGATTCCAAGTTTTTCTGAAGTCAATCGAAATTTTGAAATGAAAAGTTGAAACGCTAGAATGTTTGGGGTAAGCAAACCAGAGAAACATTTAACAGTAGTTTTCAAAAAGAGTAAGTATTCAAATCATATAAAAGACTGTTAGTTTCTAGGTTTTGAAGAACAATAATGGCAGATACTGACAAATACGCGAAAGCGACCTTTTGTATTCCACAACAATTAGCTTAAGAGATGAAATACGAAATAGTAAACGATGAATAGCAAGTAGTAGAGTAGAGAAGAGCATACCATTGTTCTAGATGAGAAGAAGAAACCAGAAGAATTTGGAAATGGAGAGAGCAGTTGTAGAGGGAGAGGGTTTGAGTAGAGAGAGAAATATTTTAGAGTGTTTGTTTCAGCTTATAACCAAAAAGCCAATAAGTAAGGTATAACACCCTTTATGCATTTAAAATCCAAAGCCAAAACGCCAAAATTTTAAACTTTTTTGTTTTTTTTTAAACATGAAGACAACTATTCATTAATAAATATTTGATTATCCACATTTCATCATTTTATGAAATATACATAAAAATATGAATACTAATTTTTAAGTTTTTTTAACAAATAATTATAACAACTCATAAGCAGCTTTTCAACAGTTGTAACAAACAGTCTACCATGCAATAAGCCACCAGTTTAAGTTATCAGTCATAAGTTATAAGCCATCAGCTACAACAAACGAGCCATTAGTGACTTTGATTGGGCTGGTGATGTGTATGATAGAAAAAACACCTCAGATGGTTGTTTTTACCTTGGAAATAACCTAATGTCTTGGTATAGTAAGAAACAAAAGTGTGTTTCTCTTTCTACTGCTTAATCAGAATATATAGCAGTTGGTAGTTGTTGTACTCAGTTGCTTTGGATGAATCAAATGATTAAGGATTATGGTTTGCATAGTGGCTCACTACTTATATATTGTGATAATACAAGTGTTATTGATATATCAAAGAATCATGTACAACATTCTCGAACTAAGTACATTGACATTAGACATCATTTCATTTGAGATGTATTAGAGAAAATGGTCATTCGTATTAAATTCATAAGAACTAAAAATTAACTTGCAGATATTTTTACCAGTCATTAGATTATGAGAGATTCTAGATTCTCCTGCCAAAGTTACTTTGATTAAAGCCATTTTGTGTAGCCTTCCTATATATGCTATGGCTGCTTTGAGGGTTTCAAAGTCGGTTCTCCGTCGCATTGAGCAACATATGGCTGACTTTTTATGGAGTGATCGGGGTGATCGGCGCACTCACTGGATAGCGTGGCATCGGGTTTGTCGACCACTGACTGAAGGGGGTTTGGGTATTAGGCCTTTACAGCAGGTTATGGATTCTCTCCATGCTAAGCTAGCATGGAAATTTCTCAGTAATCAGGGTTTGTGGGCGCGGTTTTGCATTAGTAAGTATGGTTCTTCACATCAGGGCGGTTATCGGCAGGCGACACATTCTTGGAAGGCTGTTTTATCTCAGATTCCTACAGTCATGCAGTCGAGCAGGTGGCTGATCGGTCAAGGAAATGTCTCCTTTTGGGATGCAAACTGGTGCGGTTCCCGTCTTGTTGGGCCTCTCCCTATGGATTTACATCTCACAGTTGCTGCGGCCATGCATAATTATGTGGATATGATTCAGGTAATTCCTCAGGATTTACAAGGCTTGGTTTTCTATGTTCATTGTGATAATACGCCCGATAGGCTTATTAGTGAACTCACGGTTTCGAGGCGAATTTAAAGCCAGTGCTTTCTGGGATAAGCATAGACTCTCTTCTCCGACTTTTCGATGGGCGCAAGTTATTTGGCAGAAGTGGTTACCGATGCGCGTTAGTTGCTTTCTCTGGAAGTTATTCCACAATGCCTTGCCTGTCGACACCAATATTCAGACTCGACGGGCTCATTTAGCTTCTCGATGTCACTGTTGTTCTGATCACCCGACTGTTGAGACAATCACGCACTTGTTTGTTCATTCTCAAGTTGCCAAAGAGTTATGGACCAGATTTGCAGCCTATTTTCACCTGGTGGCTCAATCTGATTGTATTGAGCATTTATTCACGGTATGGTCTTCCGTTTCTTTGAGATCGCAGATAGGGGCTCTCACTTTTGGTACTTTTGCTTACACTTGTTGGGAGATTTGGAAAGCCCGTTGTGCGGCTGTCTTTGAGGATACCAGAATGGTTTCGAGTGCTATAACTGCCCGCATTCTAGATGGTGTTAGAGGGATTAATCTTGGCTTTGTTCCTAAATCCAAGAGTGGGCGGGTTGCGTGCGCTTCAATTCAATCTCTTCAGTTGAAGGTCACTTCAGTTCCTACTAGGAGAGGGTTATGGGTGTGTTGGACTCCTCCTGTTGTAGGATATAAACTCAATACGGATGGCTCCTCTAGAGACGGTCGGTGTCACCAGTCTTTGGGGTTATTCGAATTCTTTGGGTGCTTTTGTTTGTGCTTTCTCGAGCGATTATGGCTGCGGCACAAATATGAGAGCGGAGATCTTGGCCCTTCGTGAGGGGCTCCAGCTTTGTCAGTCTCTTATGTTGGATCATGTAGTGGTGGAATTGGATTCTTTAACGGCAGTAAATGTTTTATCTCAGGGACATCATGAGCCATGGCGATATTCTTATTACCTTCGGGAGTGCAGGGCTCTTCTTGGCGATTCCTCTTTGACTCATGTTTTCCGTGAGCAAAATATGGTGGCAGATCGTTTAGCAGCTTTTGCATATGAGCATGAAAGTCAGCTTATTTTGTCAGATTATCCCAGTTTGCCCAATATGGTTAAAAAAGCTTTCGCTTTCGATGCTGCTGGGTTACATAGTTTTAGGAAATAGTTTTCATTGTATTTCCTTCTGAGGTTAGGCTCCTTGCTTCCCGTTTATGGGTTAGCTGGTTGTCCCCCTTTTGTATGTTCTGGTTTTTATTTTAATAAAATTCTGCAGGTGCCGTCCTGCTTCCTTTAAAAAAAAAAAAATTCTCCTCCCTAAAGAGATCTCTTGGTCTTTGTATATTATAACACTTGTCTTCAATGTGGCTACAGTTGTAACCACATTTGAATACACTGTATATTAAATTGGTTTTTTATTTCTTTCTTTTATAATTGTTTTGGGTATAGTAGTGCAGCATTGCACAACTGTTCTTCCAAAAAAAAATTATGAATTTCACCATCAAAAGAAACTCTTTTTCCATATTTGAATTGATTTTTCTAAAAAAGCTAATGATTATTCTTAATGTTTCCTACAAAAAGTTTAAAACTCAGTCGGTGTTGTTTATATCTTCTAAAGGAAAAAACTACTTTTAAATTTCATTGAAATTATCAAGCCATTCACATGGATAAAAATCTGCCATTGATCTTTGTTACTATCATTGGTTCTGATCATGTGAACAAGGACTCTTTATAACAAAGTGAAAGCTACCTACTAGATATATCCTAATTTATTTTGAGCATCAATAGTATCTCATTATAATGACTTTTTGGAAACAGATTTTCAATCTTTTATGTTTTGGAAAATATAGTGACCAATGTGGTGACATTGATGAATTCATTGGAAGTAAAATAGTTCTCTCACTCTCACTCAATTTTTTGGTTATACACTTTCATATTTTTTAGTCATCAGTTAGGACATGCATTCTTGATAATTATGTGTACTCTTTGAGATGAAGTATATGTGTTTGCTCTTGTATGAATTTCTATTTATTAGATTTTCAATGGTTGATTTATTTTGGAAATTGGGCTGAATTATAGAATTTGAATAGGATCATTGTTAAATCTTTCATGATTTATCCATGTATAAGACGTGTGGTATACTAGGTGAATCTGTCTCCTATTGAATTTCCTAATCCTTAGTTAATTAGGTCGACGACATAATTCTTTCCTTATTTAACTATACCTCTTCCTTTCTGTTTTGATATTCCTTGAAACCTACGGTTTTATGATTCCTTTTAAAACCCTTATTTTTAGTTTGTCTCATATATATATATATATATATATCTGTGTGTGTGTGTGTGTGTGTGTGTGTACTCAGTTTTTCTTTTCCTGTCTCCCTATTTTGAGAGTATCTCCTACCTTATATCGTTTCTTTTTGTTTCTCACCATGTCAACCAAGTCTGGCTGCTGGTTTCCTACGTATCCTGAGTTTCCTTCTCAGGTTGAACCTGCGTTTCGTGTCCCTCCCATCGACTGTGAACATGCCTTCTGTTCTATCCATGTGTCTGCACCCTTTAGGAATAATGTACCCTCATCCAAGGATACATCCTCGACTTTATTCTTTTCTAAACCAGTCTCTAGAGATTTTCTCCTTCCTACCTCGATTTTTGTCAATGTCTCGTTCCTTCGTGATCGTATGATAGATATTGATGTGCAAATAGTCCATGTTTTGGATCAATAATATGATTCTGTAGTAGTACACCTTCGGAAGACGCACGAAATCTACAATGAATAGCTTCTTTATAGCAAAATCAAAGGGTGAGATAATGTTGATGTGCTGCCTAGAAATTTATGGGGAGCACCTAAGTGTTGTAACACTTGTGGGAGTGTGTGTCATAATTTCTACAAGTATAATATTAACAAGGGCAAAGCCAAATCCGAAGATTCAAGTGATGATGAAGATGACAATGGTGCTGCTAAAGATGTTGTTGTTGTGGCCAAAGCTGCTCAGAATTGGGGAATGCTTAAAGTTGATCCTAATCCTATAATTGCCAATCCGTGTCCCAGTGTAATGTCGTTATCCATGAGAAATTGAGAATAAAGAAGAACGCTTTAAAACATTTCTTAGAGCTTAATTAGAATGCTTAATTTTGGGGGAGTTTTTTGTTTTTCATAGTTAATTATTTTGAATATTTTTTCTTTTATCCAGAGGCAAAAATGTGGAAATTGTTGGATATTGATTTATTGAGTTTTTATGTTATCTAATTGTTTCATTTTAATTAATTATTTGTTTTGTCTTTCTTGGTATTTACTTTAATTATTTATTATTGTTACACCTTTTATAAAAAAAAGTTATTTTGAAGATTATATTTATTTTTTTAGAGTTTATGAATTGTTAGAATATTAGGGTTTGTGTTTTTCTTGGTAACACGGTATGTGCCGTTTGTCTTGTGTATCAAGACACAACTTGACTATCCTTTTGGTAAGGAATACTTCTCATATGGTAATTCTATTTCTATTTAAGTTATGTCCTATTTATTACACTAACCTATTAATTCTTTTATGGTAAGTAGTTTTCTTATTAATCTCCAAGGTTTCTAGGTCACAGAGTGCAAGTATAAATAAAAGAAGACGTAGCCCTGGAAGCTATGACGAATTAAGAGCAAAGATCATACACGAAATTTCGAGGCTTCATTCATCCCTCGGCCAAAGACAACGCTTACGGTGTACACCCAAGACTATCTTGTTTTAATTACATAGTTCACACACAAGGCTTCATTCTTGTTTTAATAAAATACTACTAAATTTTTCTATGTTTTCATAATTGTTTTCTATAATGTTTTTCGCGTGTTTGCCAAAAACTCAAAAAAATTGTACGACATATTTTCAAAAATTTTATCAAATACCTGAAAATAAACTTTTTCATTTTTCAGAAATTATTTTTGGAAATTCATTTTCCGAAAAACAAATGGGGGCTTATATTACAACTAAGTTGCGGTTCATTTCATTGTCTTAGAGATTTAAACTTAAGATCAATGCTAGTAAGCTACTACTAAGTCGAATTATTGATATCTAAAACATGAGAAAAATCTAATTAAAGGATTATCTACTAAAATTTGGAATTAATTTAAGTTGTTAAACAATTTTGGATCTGAATAATTTTCCGCGTATTTAAATGTCTAATTTATTACAAAGTCAACAATATTACTCCTTCCGTCCCTAAATAATTGTCCTGTTTGACCCGGCGTACAGTTTAAGAAAAAGTAATTGACTTGATTATTTATAATGGTTTAATGTGTAGTTTCCATTAATATCCATGTATATGTGGCTCATAATTAAAATAGAGTGAAAAAGTAAGGGTAAAGTGGTAAAAGTGATGTTCTAAAAAGGTAAGTTTCAAAGTGAACAATTATTTTAGGACGGACGAAAAAGGAAAAGAGGACGATAATTTAGGGACGGAGGGAGTACTTTATTCATTAATGTGCTCACTCAAATGATTCGAATGACATCTGAATTTCACATTAAATAAATTTCATAAGGTAATTATTGTTTTCAAATCTTCTATTCCCTATGTTCCACTCAAAAAATTTAAATTTGAAAAGTCTAATTATTTAGTGATATGTTAATGTTATTAAAGTTAGTCATAATTACAAAAATAGTTAAGCACACAAACAATGTGCTTACTACTTACAGCATAAGTGGGGGTAAAGATGAAATGCTATAGAAATTGTAAGAGCATATACAATGGTTTCGGAAAATCAAACCAAAAATCAAACTTAAGCAATTAAAAACCAAAAAAATAATCTATTAAATACTTATTTGATTAAAAACAAAAAAAACCTTGTCAATGGTGACATAAAATCCAACACATTTACATACCCTCACCATATTTATCTCCAATAATAATGGCTAGAAACTTCAACAAAAAAAAAATCATAGAAATTTTTTCTGATATTCAAATGAAACAAACAAATTCTCTATTTATAAGTAAAAATATGTACTTTAATTCAGAAAAAAAAAATTTAAAAATCAATAAATTTTTTGGCTAAAAATTGATCAAAAAAGGCAATGAGAGAAAATAATATACCAATCACTCAAATCATGTCACATATAAAGACAACCTTGGATTTTGAGCCTTTTGTGGTTCAAGAGGTGATTATTTTATTTTTTTTTTCCAAAATCACTTGTTGATTTGAGTTAGATTTTTTTAAGATTTACCATTGGGATGGATGATTTGAATTAGATTTGGGGGAAAACCCCACTTGGGCTTGCACTAAGCATAATTTGTGAAAGTGTACTCTTAGTACAGTGGACTATTTGTCTGAAACGAAGTGAATATCAAACATGTACATTTGTCGTAATTCCTACCTGTTCTACTAAATCTAAATCTTACACGTGTCATGTTATTTTATCGAGTCTTCTTTTCACAAATACAATTGTAGGTTTACGATTCAATAAAAAAGAGAATGCAACGCATGTTATAATCGAAGAACATGTGATGTTAGATTAGAAGAACATGTGTCTTCATTTATTACCCGAACTTTTTGGAAAGGTCTTAACTGAACCGAGTTTTTGGAGAAGATATTAACTGAACGAGATCTTGGGGAAGGTCTTAACTGACCGAGTTCTTGGAGATGAAACATCCGATGGCTTGTACCACATCCTCGACTTGTTCGGAGTAGGAATTATCAGTGAAAAACCCATGCTGCTTTCCCTCAAACTCCTCATAAACAACATGGTTTCCCATTTCTCTTAGCTTTACTGCATACTCCTTCACCCTATCTGTCAAGATTTCACTTCCCCCCACAAGCACCAAAACTGGGTCAACATCCATAGCTCCAAGATCTAGGCTAGCTGCAGGCCCCATGGGGTTCACCAGCGGGTGGTCTTTATTACTTCCATTTGGAATTGATAATCTCCAAAACCTATTATGAAATTCATAGATTCAAACATGTTACTCCCTTCCCCATTCCATTTGTTTTTAAATAACTGTCTTACTTTTTTTTCGTCAATTTCAAAAATATATTTTTTTAATAAAAATATGTTTTTTTCTCCGTTCTGGTTAAAGATTTCACTATAGTTATTTGAAATGTTTTATTTAAAAAATCTACTTTTGAAAATCATGTTTACGGACTTCATGACATTTCAATTTTATCCTTCACATTTGATATTGACATAATGATTACTCACTCCCTCCGTTCCGGGGAAAGATTCCACTGTTTCATTTTGGAATGTTTCACTTAAAAACTCTACTTTTTAAAATTAAAGCATACAAGTGTCATTTATTACTAATGCGCTACTAAAATATTATTTTCTTCAAAAGTTTGACTTTCAAAGGAGACTGTTTGTCCGGAACGGAGGGAGTATGTTCAAACATTATTGAAATTGTGAAAAATTATAATGTTAGTTATATATCCCTACTAGTTATTGAGTCAGTGCTCTGTACGGGTGCAATATAAAATAAAGATCAACAATAACCTACTTATATTGATTCGAATTAATGTTTCATCATATATTGATGAATCTTATATATAAAGCATAAATTATGCTTCAAAAAGTAATAGATGTAAACAAATAAAAGAAACAAATTCACATATAAAGTAGAAATCATGTTTTTGTTGTCTTGAGCGGCAGCGGTTAAAACTCCATATTTGGGGTTATGGCTCGGTTTTGATCATATTAGAGTTTTGTCCACGGAGAAAATATTGAAATAAATTTATGATATTATTTTATAAAAGTTACGATTAACGTTATTTATAAATGGACATTGATTATAAAAGTCTTTAGTTAAAATAATTTATATGTTAATCACCAAAAGTCATTTATTTAAATACTTTTTAAACAAATATCAATTTTCAACAAATATCAATTTTCAACAAATGTTTGTTACATCACTTTTATTGGTAATTATACTAGAGATGCATCTTAGTGAAAAATCAATATTGTTAGTGAAAGAAATTATGCAACTTGATGCACAAATTTTTTTACGTGTCATTTGTTTGTTGGCAAAGATAATTGTGTAAATGTGTTATATTCGGTGAGAGTATGGAAATGATATATTTATTTGTTAAAATTGAGTTAGGGATGAATAAGATATCAATGCTTAAAGTATAATTGTGGTTAAAAAATAGTGTTTTTAGTGAAAGAAATTGTGCAACTTGAGGCACCAATTTCTTTATGTGTCATTTGTTAGTTGGCGAAGATAATTGTGTAAATGTGTTCTACTTGGTGAGAGCATCGAAATAATATATTTATTTATCCAAATCGAGTTTTGGATGAATAAGATACCAAGTTTTAAAGTATAATAGTTGTTAAAAATTAGTGTTTTTAGTGAAAGAAATTGTGCAACTTGAGGCACAAATTTTTTACGTGTTATTTATTTGTTGGCAAAAGTAATTGTGCAAATGTGTTCTACTCGGTAAGGGCACCAAAATAATATATTTATTTATCCAAATCGAGTTTTGGATTAATAAGATTTAACAACTCTTAAAATATGGTGTTAGAAGTGGGTCATTAGAGTAAAGTACTCGCACAAAGTCAATTTAATAATATTATTTCACATTAGTTAAGAAATGATGTTAGTAGTAAAAGTCTTTCTATATAAGATTTCCACTATTATTAACAATAAAAAAGATTAATAGTAAATGATTAATATCACAATAACATATTAACTATTATTAATTATTATTTTTACCTAATATCTAGAAAATGAAAAGTTTCAAGTCAAGTGATGTGAAAGTTTGAGGATTCAATAATATCAAAAATTGGGTGATGTGTCGCTATGAAAGTTGTCCTCACTAACTTTAATATACTATATTATGGATCTACTAGACTTTTAAAATATGGATTTTTTGGGACGGAACAGAAGGAGTACTATTTTACCCTTCCGTTATCTCTTTTACTTTAATGATTATTCGATATTCATATGGTCTTTAAATGAAATTACATACTATACCAATATTTATGATGAAACCAATTAGTTTTTATATTACGTAGAAAAAAAGAGAAAACAAAAAAAGAGATATATGTACCCAAAAAGGGGAAACTCTCCCCCCCGAGAACCCTCACACTCCAGCCCCATGAGAATGTGAGAGGGAGAATCACGGTAATTCAGGGATTAAGTAGTTAGGAGGACCAGTGCCTAGTACCTACAAGGAGCCACCCCCACAAGAGAATGAAACCTTCACACTGCGGTTGCTAGGATTCGATCCTTAGTCCTGTACCCAAATCTACTTGCTCTTAACGAACTGAGCTAAGTCCGTGAGGGCAAAATGCTATCTATATATGAGCTCATGTTAACAGGACTATCTGCTGGATGTTGAAATTATAGTTACTAAACAACTTTAATTTTCAATAATTATGTAAATATTTACTAATAAGATTAATAATATTATAGTATATTTCTAATCCCGACTATAATATTTATGAATAATATCTTTTAACACTAAAATATTTTTGAAATGTCCTCATCATAATTAAGATTTCAGACTGTATACTTACAAGTATACTTGAATATTTACTTAATTGTCTGTATTAATGAATCTGTCATTATGAACAAAATATACTCCTCACTCGTAAGAGAAGAGCTGCACTAAGTGCAGAAACATGATTTCATAAAAACCACAATATTGTGAAAATAAATTTAACACTCACAAAATAAACATTGTTTAACACTCACAATATTTAATTAAAAAAAACAAGTCGGGATTCAGAAATCCTGACAGGATTGATATTTATCCCGAATATAGTTCCGAAATAAGTCGGAACGAAAAAAATCCTAACAAAGTCGAGAATGAGAAATGTCGGTATTGGGTTGGGTCGGGAAAACTGGACTTTTGCCGGCCATACTTATAGGTGGGCAATAATACTGAAAAAATAAACAATTTTATTCTTCAAGAACCACCCTTCCCCATGTGAAAAACAGTCTGTTTGTAAAAAATTAATGTGTCTTTTATTAGTTAAGGCAGTGGTTGTTTATTGTTGAGAGAATCTAATAATCCGTTGACTTGATTTTTAAAGAAATTGTTTGTGTATGCTAAACTAATTGGAATTCGGTAGTCATTGAAGAATAATTTAATCTTTCAATAATTGGATTAAATTTGTGTAAGGTATTCCAATATTCATGTCCTATTATAATATTATCTTAATATTTTCCCACATGACTTATTGGTAGTGTTCTAAAAATAGTTAGGCGGAGTAACCTCGAAATTAAAACGTAATTATATATTTTTGATTTTTTTCTTTATCTAACCTAATTATCAAACATTAAACATTCAAACATACTAATAGTCAATATCATCAATTAATCTAAAAATAATAATCACATTACAAAACTAAAATTTAAAAGTAAAACCATCCGTCCAATACAATTTCAAAGTAACACAATTCTCCATAAGTCCATTTAAAAATTACTACCGTACATAATTTAGTAATTTTCATTTTGGTGGGGCGCCTAGGATGCCTATACACCAATAGTCCACTTGAGTATTTTTTGACATCTAGGTGATGTCTAGAACGATTTTTAAAACACTGCTTATTGGTTAAATAAATTTTAATATAAAGGGTCTCACCTGAATAGTTTATTGGAAAAAACAACTTTTAAAACTCGATAGTGATAAAAGGAAAAAATATTTTCTTATCCTCTGCCTCGCTTATGAAGTGAAAAGAGCTAGTGTAACGATCCGAGTCTAAGCGCCCAGTTTGTTACGTAGCCGACACATTGGTCCACTAAACACAGACATTGGTTCACCCATCTCTATCACAAGTCGAAACAAAAATTCATAAACAATGTTGATGTCCAGTATTAGTGTGCGATCGTTTTATAAAGCACAATGTTGGTGTCTATTATTAGAGGCATTATATATTAGAACAAACTACACAATGTGTCCCTATGATTTAGGGGTTCTTGGCTTTTCGTCCTTGCACATCGTAAATGGTCCCTCAACTGTAAACTTTTACAAAAATGGTTCTTCCTTCTGTTAAATATGCTCATGTTCACGCACGTTCATTTGTCAGAGGGTGAAATAGACATTTAATTATCTTGCAAAAGTATATGGACCTATTTTGAAAGGCATTTGTGAATGAATATTCCAATAAACATTAAACTCATATTTAATAGAATAGTTATGTTATATTATAAAGATGATTAAAATATTTATTTTTAATTAAAATAGAATTGTTAAGTTATACTCTCTCTGGCTTCTACAAATAAATTATGTTTTTAGAAATTTACGCCTGATTAATTGTGAAAGCTAACTAATGTACTCTTACTTAATTACAATTATTCTTTATAAGTTGCATGATTATTCATTTCTTTCTTTTAACATCATTCTTTAAATCATCTTATTTTTTTCTTAGTACAACATTTAATTAGAAAATAATTAATAAGGAAAAGTTTGGAAAAAATGTTGATTCCTTTAAATCTTATAATATCATTTATTTTGGGACAATTTTTGTTGTTGCTAAAACATCATTTATTATGGAACGGTAAATTAAATTTGATAAAAATATTATTGTTATTAGCTTACTTGAACATTAATAACTAAAGTTCGTTATAATATTATAGGGTTAATATTTTATTAGGTTATACTAGTTAGAATTTAAATAACAATCATAAATAGTTTAGTATTAAAACAATTTAGTAACCTTGTCTTAACTACACGGATCCTTTAAATATTTTAATAGTTTAATACTTAATAATTTTTTTAATTTTTTATAACGAATTAGTATAAATACATATTTTAATACTTTAATATTAGTTTAAATAATATTAAATGGAAGACTTTTAAGTTTACCTGTCATATATTTCCTGCGTCCAAAAAGTTTCGCAGGGCCTCTCCAGTTCGGATTTTGTTTTAAGATTTGTCATTGGGAGGATGATTTGAATTAGATTTGGAGAAATACCCCATGCACTAAGCATAATTTGTGAAAGTAGACTCTTAGAGCAGGTACAACGGAGGTTTTCCTCAAAATCATCTAATATTTTTGCCAAACAATGGAGGTTTTAAAAAGCAAACCAAATCGTGAGATGATTTAAAATCAAGGGGTTCAGCAGATGAATCCCCGAAATTCACGAAATCTACACAACAGCCCCTGATGAAACTATGCGTTTTGGGCCACAACCCATCAAAACGACGTCGTTTGATGGGCCAAATTTGAAAAAAATATAAATTCAGCCGACAAGCCTCTGCAGGTCCTTTCCACATGTCATAAAAGTAGTGGTTGGGGAGATTTTTTATCTCTGTTCAAGGCGGGTTGGGCATTCAAAAAGTTTTTTTAAAAAAAATAGCACATATTTTATCTATAAATAGAGAGACTTGGTTTGCCTCATTTGGATACCAAATCAATTTTTAGCAAAACTTTAATTTATTTGTAAGTTTTCTCACTCTTCTCTTTCTCTCCAAATTTTATTTTTTAATTAATCCATTTTAAGTTGTGTATTATTTATTAATAATATTATTATTATTATTATTTACTACTTAAATATTTTATATAATTTTGAAATTAATTATTTATGCAATATGAAATTTATTTGTTAGTATAAATTGAAAGAATATATTAAATTAGATAAAGATGGTGGGGTAGGTAAAGTTGTTGGAGATAAAGATAGTGGGGTATGTAAATGTGTTGGATTTTGTGCGACCATTGGGAGATTTTGGTTTAAATCAAATGAGTATCTAATGGATTAGTTTATTTGTTTTTAATGGATTGAGTTTGATTTTTGGTTTGAATTTTGGCAGATTTGCTCTTAGAGGCGGAGGTACAATGGTTATCAAATCAAATCAAAATCAAGCTCAATCTAAACATCATAATCATTGGATACTCATTTGATTGAACAATAAAACCTCCCAGCGGTGGCACAAAATCAACACATTCACATACCTCTTGCTATCTCAAACAAATTTATCTCCAACAAGAAAATTTACAAATAATCCATATCCAAATGAGGCAATAAAATATATACTAAATTTTATTTTAAAAAAACTTTTTGAATAACTAACAGCGAATAATCATCTCCCAACCGCCACTTTAATGACATGTGGGCTAGGCTGCATGGGTTGAATTTTAATTTTTTTCTTCATTTGACCCATCAAAATGATGCCGTTTTGATGGTAATTGGCTCAAAACAACCGCTTCATGAGGGCCTTGTAACAATTAATACTTTGGGTTCATGTTGATTCTTTTGAGAATAAATGAACAGTTGATTTGGTTGAGATTTTCTTAAAACTTCCGTTGGCAGCAAAGATTGCATTTAGAGTATTAAACATGTACATTTTTCGTAATTCCTCCACGTCCTACTAAATCTAAGTCTTATACGTGTCTTATTATTTTATCTGGTCCGTCTATGTAGGTTTACTATTCAATAAAAAGAGATGCAACACATGTTAGAAATGAAGAACATGTGATGTTAGAATAGAAGAACATGTGTCTTCATTTATTACCCGAACTTTTTGGAAAGATGTTAACTGAACCGAGTTTATGGAGAGGATCTTAACTGACCGAGATCTTGGGGAGGTCTTAACTGACCGAGTTCTTGGAGATGAAACATCCGATGGCTTGTACCACATCCTCGACTTGTTCGGGTAGGAATTATCAGTGAAAAACCCATGCTGCTTTCCCTCAAACTCCTCATAAACAACATGGTTTCCCATTTCTCTTAGCTTTGCGCATACTCCTTCACCCTATCTGTCAAGATTTCACTTCCCCCCACAAGCACCAAAACTGGGTCAACATCCATAGCTCCAAGATCTAGGCTAGCTGCAGGTCCTATGGGGTTCACCAGTAGGTGGTCTTTATTACTTCCATTTGGAATTGATAATCTCCAAAACATATAATGAAATCAATAGATTCAAACATGTTACTCCCCCCATTCCATCTGTTCTTAAATGACTGCTTACTTTTTGTTTTCCTCAATTTGAAAATATATTTTTTAATGAAAATATTTTCTCTTTTCGATCTAGTAAAAGATTTTACTATACTTATTTGAGATATTTTATTCAAAGCGTCAACTTTTGAAAATCATGTTTATAGGTTTCATAACATTTAAACTTTATCATTCACATTTGATATTGACATATTGATTACTCCCTCCGTTCGGTCAAAGAGCTCATTATTCTATTTTGAAATGTTTTTACTTTAAAACCCACTTATTAAAAGGAAAGCATACAAGTGTCATTTGTTACTAATGCGCTACTAAAGTATTATTTTTTTCAAAAGTTTGACTTTCAAACAGAAACTGTTTGTCCGAAACAGAGGGGGTATGTTTAAACATTATTGAAATTATGAAAAATTCTAATGTTAGTTATATATCCCTACTAGTTATTGAGCTCGTGCTCCACACGGGTGCAATATAAATTAAAGATCATAATAACCTACTTCTATTGATTTCAATGTTTCATCACGCATTTATGAATCATTTATATAAAACATAAATTATGCTTCAAAAACTAATAGATGTAAACAAATAAAACAAACAAATTCAAATATAAAGTAGAAATCATGCTTTCGTTGTAAATGGCGGCCGGTTAAACTCCATATTTGGGGTTATGGCTCGGTTTTGATCATATTGGAGTTTTTGTCCACTGAGAAAATATTGAAATAAATTTACGATATTATTTCATAGAAGTTAAGATTAACATTATTTATAAATTGATATTGATTATAAAAGTCTTTAAATAAAAGAATTTATATGTTAATCATCAAAAGTCATTTATCTAAATACTTTTTAAACAAATATCAATTTTCAACAAATGTTTGTTACATCACTTTTAATGGTAATTATAGTAGTGATATGCCCAGAAGTCGGATCACGAGCAAAAC
>JABEVN020000816.1:0-27928 GCA_013146195.2 Codonopsis lanceolata | reverse complement strand
GCGGTTATAAGTCTACCACATAGTACCAGATCCGATTATCACTCTTTTGTTAATTATCGTTGTCAATTTTAGGCTTATTTTTAAATTTAATGCAGAGCCCTAAAATGTCGACCGGCCCCGAGAGTTTTCTTTTTTGATTTTTTTGGTTAACTTCTTTAAAGTTGACCAAAGATTAGAAATAAGTACTTACCATTGTGAAATTTGAAAAATTGTATCAATGATTGAACTTTTGAAACTTGAAAATTGATTTGATAAACAAGTCTATTTTTTTAAACCGATAAAAGTATTCACGAAATTTTTCATTAGATTGAATAGGCTGTGTGACCAGTGATCACGTCCACGATGAAATGCATGGGCCCCGGCCATGAAGTCATTACTGCCCCCTAAAAATATCCAATTTTGGCCCCAAAATCTCACAAATTATAAAAGAAATAAAATAAATGCTCAATTCTAATTTTAAAAAGACTTAGGTCCATTTGTTTAATGGAAAATAACTTTGGAAAATGTTTTATTTTCCAGATTTGGTAACTAGAGTAAAATGTAATCAACATAAAAGTTTTTCCAAGTCAACAGAAAATGAAGCCTTCTTTTCAGGAAAATGAGACTTACGGATTCATTTTTTAAATGTTCGAGCATCCCTTCGCCCTCTTCCACAATTACACATATTTACAAACACACAATATTTTACTCAACAAATACATTGTTTAGAAATATAATTAGAGTTTGTGCACATTATCAAATTTCTTTTTTAAAACATTTTTTCATTATTACCAATTTTTGTTTGTTTTTGTAACATTGAAAAAAAATGGAACTTATTGATTTGACACCATTAATGATAAATTAAGGATTACTAAAGGAAAATTACTTAAAGTTAAACATTACTTTATGTTCAATATGGACATTAGTATTAAAATATGTTTTTGTATTTATTCATATATTGTTTTCTCGTGTGTTTCAAACATCCGAAAATGTTTTTCGACATATTTTCAAAAAATTTACCAATAGAAAAAAAAGACATACATAACCTTTGTTTCTTTAATTTTTCAAAAATTGGAAAAAACTATGCTACAAAGGAAGGATCCCGTTTGAAGTAATTGGCCTTGGGCCCCCGATATGTATATAATCAAATCAAGGGTCAAATAAACTATCATTCCAAATCAAATCAAACTAACACAAACACAAGTGACAACTAGATCAATAAGATTTTATTAAGCTTATAATGTAATGTCAAGGTGAGGGTAACAATAAAAGGGATAACAAATTACAAAATGAGAGAGTAAGAATATTCTTTTTTTCCATACAAATCAATCATTCCTTCAACAACCCATAAACTTGGACTTTTGGGTTGAAGAAGGTATCAAACCATCTTAAAGATTTTCCTCCCAATGATCCTTTTTCCTTGCTTTCTTTCTTTTTTTTTTTTTTTTTTTCTAAATGCATATGCATTTTTTAATTTTCGCACCCGTTTCATTCTTTCACTATATATATATATATATATATATATATATATATATATATATATATATATATATATATATTTCATTTTTTGTTTTTTTTTTCAATACAAGAAATCATTGGATCTATTTTTGAACCGCATCAACCATCATAAAGACAACATTCCCCACCGAATCCTACTCTCAAAGGGTAGGAAAAATGTATAAGCTTTTAGGGGTTACGTTAATGGGTAAAAGCGATATCGAATGGAGGTCGATGTGTGCTTAGAACACGCCATTTTTTTAATAAAACTCAAAAGGGGATACTACGGATTAATGTAGAACATGGATGATGAGATAAATAGCTCAAACGATCCAAAGCATTTAAATCAAATCTATTAATCACAATGTTCATACTTAGTTTTCACAAACCAATCCTAACAATTCTCAATTTACAAATTTTCAGTTTAAGCATTTACATGGTAATTTGAATTTATCAGTTTAAGCTAAAAAGAAGTCACCCTTTAGTTAATGCAATATGAGCATTTTACCATAGCCACAACTCACAATTTTCAACTCCCAACTCACAAAATTGAATGGCAAAAGAAAGTACAATCCCCTGCACATAGAGTTGCCCAACGTATCGTAATATGCGCGGTAGCCTAGTCAAAAAGACTAGGCGAGCGCCTTTGTAATTATTTAAACAACCCCCTGTAGTTGACTAATTCTCGATTTCAGCCTTATTTTGGTTCATTGACTGACAATTGAATCCCCAAACTTGATTTTTTGAGCAACCTGTAACATGTTTAAACTGAAAACAAAACTATACAAAAATTAAAAATAAAACTATTTGTTAGTGCAAAAAAATACATAAAATAAATAAATTTTTTTACCATAATACTGAGACTTTTGACTCAAAAGAACAAAATAAATACAAAGATGTTAAATAAATTTCGAACCAAAGAACACTTACAATATACCAAAGTTGTAGACGTATAATAAATCGTTAGCAATCATATATTGCCAATGAATCACATGTAACACGCAATATATAACAAGGCAATATAAAACGATTAATTAGTAACTTGAGTATCCTCGGCTCAACGGAACCTAACTCGAATCTGTCTAGAGCTTATAATGTATAGGCTTAGATCCCCACTGTGTATGCACAAAGTATAGTTGTCCAACCAAAGAGTTCACAACCGAAGGGACAAATATACAAGGATTTCTCACAACTATGGAGACAAGAACCATCCTTCCAACGAAACACACAATACCCAAAATTACCCCCTTACGTAACCCTATCACAAAGCTCAAACTCACAGGTGTATCCCTTCAAAACCACGCCTCACGCCTATGGAGCAAAAACGAAAAGAGAGAGAGAGAGAGAGAGAGAGTGATAGAATAGGTTGATAGTATTACCCGTGTGTAATATCTCGTGATGTTTATCTCTCATTCTCAAGGGGGCAAACAAAGGGAGTATATATATACTACCAAGGCAATCAATCACCAAGAAAACAACCAAGGAGCAAGGACGCGGTGACTTGAGGAGTCAAGAAGGAAGGAGTCGAAATCAAAAGATTCCCCAAAATAAAACCAATTCCGGTGAGCAAAGAAGTCAATAGTGAAGGGGAACAAATATGGGTAATGGGTTTGGGTTGTTGGTTCATTAAGTGGGTCGCCCTATTTGGGCCAAGCCTACACACTTACAATCTCCACCTTGGAACAAGTATCTGGACAATCATATTGAACTCATGGGCAAAAGTGGGGAACATAGCTCATCCCGAACTTGATCAACAACACAAAGAAGGAAACAAGAACGGGAGACCGATTTTCACAAAGAAAAATCAGGGATAAAACTCACCTTCCGCATAACAAAGTAAGAAACATGGACACGCATTTAATGATCGGTATCAAAATTCAAAATTTTCAATTATGTTTGAAATTTTAACACATAAACATTTAGTATTCATGTCCGTAGGATTATACTGAGATGGAATTTTTCTAGTTAAATAAAACCCTTTCAATTAAATCTCTCAAGTGAAAACGAACATCAATATGTTTGGTTCTATCAAAAGAAGTTTTTGCAAAGTTGAATTCTGATTGACTATCGAATAAACCAACTTTTTTCCTTTAAAACTAATTTCGCTTATTAATCCTTTCAACCAAGTCGCCTTTAAAACTTCGAGTTATAGCAACAAACTCGCACTTGGTAGACATGCAACAATGAGTTGTAATTGAGATTTCCAACTAACACATGAACCACACAAAGTGAACACATAAAGTAGTAGACTTCATCTGTCTCTATCATTAGCATAGTTAGAATCCACATAGCCTTTCAATACAACACCTTCATTGCATTTGGAGAATTTCAAACCATAATTCCGAGAATAACCAAGATATTTGAAAAGCCATTTGATCGCTTCCCAATGAGGCATACCAGGGTCAGACATGTATCTACTCAAACAACTAATAGCATAAGTTATATCAGGTCTAGTGTTAACCATAAGATACATAATGGAACCAATCGCATTAGAATACGACACTTTTTCCAATTATTTTTATCAAAATCGGTTTGGGGAGCTCCGATTTTTACTAAGGATGAAATGACCTCCTAGAGGCACATCAACAGGGTTTAGCATCCTCCATCCTAAATTTACCGAAAATCTTTTTGCACATAAGAAATTTGATTAAGAGAAATAGTGGAATTCTTTCTATCCAAGTCACCATGTAAAAACGCAGTTTTCACATCCATTTGTTTTAATTCCCAATTAAACTAAGCAACTAAAGCAAGCATGACTCTTACCGTAGTAAATTTGATAACCGGAGCAAAAATTTCTTTATAATCTATCCCTTCCTTTTGAGTAAATCCTTTAGCAACCAAACGCACTTTAAATCTAACATTCTCATTCTCGATCTTAACCTTAAACAACCATTTGCAAACAACAAGAGAACATGTTTTAGGTTTAGGGACCAAGGTCCATGTTTGGTTAACATGCAACGAATTCATTTAATCTTTCATAGAATTTAACCACTTAGCAGAATGAGAAGACTTTAAAACAACATGGTAACATTTAGGTTCATCACAATTGTCAAGAGATTCAAAAATACTAAACACAAAAGATGTCATATGAAAATCATGAAGTCTAGATGGTTTCCTAACTTCTCGTCTAGGTCGGTCCCTAGCAAGTTGGTAGTCATCTATATTTTCTATTTCCGGGACATGCTCATCCTCTACATTTTCATCATCTTCATTGTGTTCAATTTCAACATTCTCATGATCAATTTCCACATTTTCGGTTGGTACATCATCAATAATATGGGGTTGCTCCACCGCAATTGGAGGGGAGAGGAACATCATTAACGGTATATGTTGAGCAGAATCAAGCAAGGGAATTAAAGTTCATTAAAGACAAAATCCCTTCTTATTATGGTCTTAAAACCATGTTTCTCTTTTAACCAAAGTCTACCCCTTCACACACTCCGGCACTTAAAAACACACACCTAGCAAGCTTAGGTTCAAGTTTGTCATGTCTTTGATGTGCATAAGCCGCACAACCAAACACTCTCATATGCGAGATATAAATCTCTTTGCCCGTAATGACCGCTTCAGGGTATCTGCCATACAAAGGCACAGAGGGGGACCTATTGATGATATAGACGGCAATTACAACTGCCTCTCCCCAAAACCGTTTGGAGAGACCCGAGGTATTAAGCATAGCTCTCACTCTTTCCAAAAGAGTCATGTTCATACGCCAAGAACACCATTACATTGCGATAGGGATAGCTTTTATGTCCAATACCATGAATAGCGTAGAATTCATCAAGCTCATGATTACAGAATTCTAATCCATTATCGATCCTAAGCATTTTAATTTTCTTTCCTGTTTGATTTTCAATAAAAAAAATTTCCAATTTTTAAATTTCTCAAACGATTCAGATTTGTGTCTCATTAAGAAAACTCAGACTTTTCGTGAAAAGTCATCAATGATGGATAGAAAATATTACCTATTGCCACCTTGAGTGGGCACACTAGAGCGCCCCCATACATCGACATGTATATATGTAGGCAAGGAATTTCTAGGGAAGGGGGGGGGTGGAAAACTCACTTTATGATGTTAGCTCTTAACACAAGTATCACAAAAAGGTAAACCAAATAATTTTTCATTTCCAAAAACACCCATGTTACGCAAAATTTCTAACCCTTTATTACTTATATGTCCTAGTCTCTTATGCCACAAAATCGTTTTATCCTCCTTAACGACATTAGCATAAATCTCAGAAGCAGACATAGGTAAAACACAACAAACATATAAGTTTTGATGTTTTTCACATTTAGCAATAACTAAAGACCCCTTTAGTATTTTCATAACACCCTTACTCCATTTTCCTTCCAAACCATCATCCTCTAATGAGGCTCATGAAATCAAATTGCTACATAATTCAGGCACATGTCTCACATTTTTCAAAGTTAAAACATAACCAGAATTACATTTCAAATCAATATCACCAATACCAAGTATTTGACATTTTTTCTCGTTAGCCAGAGAAATAGAACCAACATCAACATCCTTATAAGTAGTAAACAATGATTTCAATGGTGTCATGTGATAAGTGTAACCAGAATGTATAAGACATTCACTAGCACAAGCAGAATGCACAAAATTCACAACATTATCACAAGAATCAGTAACCATAAACACATGAGCGGAAACATTACTACTAGAAGCAAAGTTGCAATCACCTTGGTTTTGTTCGTGATTTTGATTTTTCCTTTTCGGATTAGGACACTCCTTTTTAAAATGGCTCATTTCACCACAATTGTAACACATTTCATGTCTTTTCTTTGAACTCGACCTATTTTTGCTTCTCCTTTTACTCATGCCACAATTTTGATTTTGATGAGATGTTCTATTATTCCCAAGGACTGGTCTTCCTCTAACCATGTTCACTTTACTAACAATTGATTTTCTCTAATTAGCTTTTAGATCTAACTCCTTACTCTTTATCCCATTGATCCTGTATCAAGAGTAATTTGGTCCCTACCATACGTAAGATCAAATCTTAAATCAGAGTAAGATTCAGGTATAGAATTAAGGATTTATTTATTTATGTATTAGTTTTTAACCTAGTCTAAGTCCAATTAGATAAAATATTTATTTATTTATGTATTAATTTTTAACCTAGTTGGGTACTACAAATATGTGTGTCATTAAGGTTTTCTAATAAGAGAGACAATATAATTTTCTGCCCAAAAAAATTTAACTGTGTGCCACCTCCTTTCTTTCTCTTCGGCTTCTCCTCTTCTATTCTAGTTCTGTGTCACAGCAACAACACAATTCCAATTGATTCCTCTCCTTCTATAGTGACGTGTAAATCAATTTATGTGAGTGTTTGATTACTTGATGCTCCACTACAATTCCACTACCTAATTCATTATACTTTCTTCATAATTAATTGGTTGTTTTGTATATTTATAATACTAATTAATATATTAGTATTATTATTGTTTACTCTACAAAATCTTATCTAGCCATAATATGATATGTGGTTGAAAATCTTTGGTGCATGGTGGTAAATTTTTAAGATAATTCATCGGCATTGGGCATATCCGAATGCTCATTCCCATGCGTATGACATGCTATATGCAATGAGACTAATGACATTAACTATTGTCATTATATAGTTTATCTTGTTACTAATATGTATTGATGCTCCTTTCTCATGTATCTATAAAGTCGGCCAAATTACTTTTTACCCCCAAAGTTTTCACCAAATCCCAGTTTGCCACCTATACTAAAGTTTGTCCCACTTTAGTATTCAATGTTTCCATTTGTCCCAGTTTCCCACCTCTCGTCCATTCCCGTTACTAAAATGACGTTAACTTGCACATGGTCTTCCACGTGCAGGTTATTTTGGTCTTTTTCCATCCCAATTCACTTCCACACACTTCCATTTCTCTCTCATCTGAACCCAGATCCTCAAACCCATCAACCGACTATGAACCCAAACCCTCAAACCCAGCAAGCACTATGAATCCATATGAAATATTTCAATTTCCCATTGTTGAAGTAGATGAATACAAAAGCCCTCCCTCCCCCCACACACTAGCAGAATTCAAATATCACTCTGATTTTCGGATCTCTCTCGAAGGTTGAAGAAATTTGATCAACGCGTTGGATTCTTCATAAAAAAAAAAGGGAAGGGAGAGATAAGAAGGCCTGGAAAACAGGGATGGTCAAGGGTTCGAGGCATATTGGGCAATCCAAGACATCGGAGTCGAATAATATTACGGAAATTAACCCATCGAATCACCACTCTGTTCTGAACTCTGGATTCTTCGATTCTTCCCTGACCTTCCCCACGATTCTCCACGTCCACAAATTCCTCTTCCTCTCTGTCATCATCTTCTTCTTGCTCCCCACGATCCTCCTCGTACATAAATTCCTCTTCCTCTCCATCATCATCATCTTCTTGTGCTTCATCTACTTCCTCGTCGTCCTCCTCAACTACCTCATCTTCCTCTTCTTTCCCTTCCCAATCTTTCCTAAAGTTATCAAGGTTTTCTTGTGGTGATGGTGGTGGTGGTACGCTGTCGTCGGTATAAGTAATCATCATAGTCTACGTCTACCATTAATGATGGTTGGGGAGTGCTAGTGGTGGTGGTATGATGTCGTTTGAAATTTAATGGTAAATCGTCGTCTTCGTTTTCTCCCCGAACAGAAAATCAGGTCATCGCAACCCAAAATCACTCCCCTCTCTCTCTCTCTCTCTCTCTCTAACGTCAACGTTAGGTCAGGTCAGGTCATGTCAGATTAGGTAACAGGTCTAATTGTTGCTTCTGAATCATGAGTCATTCAATCGTTCGAGTAGGAATAATTCCAATTTTGACTTCTCCTCTGTGACTTCTTCTTTTCTAATATCCCTTTAACCCCCATCGAATAGTAGTTATCCTTTGTGATATGGCTTTTCCAGTAGTTATCATTCAATCGTTCCATTAGGAATAATTCAAATGTTGACTTTTTCTGCGTGACCATCCCTGTTTTCCAAGTCTTCTTATCTCTCCCTTCCCCTCTTTTGTATAATGCATATGTGTAAATTAAATCGAAACTTTTCATCTGGGTTCATAGTGGTTGCTGGGTTTGAAGGTCTGGGTTCAGAGGAGAGAGAAAGGGAGGTGGTGGGAATGAATTGGGATGGAAAAAGACTAAAATAACCCGCACATGGAAGACCACGTGCAAGTTAACGTCATTTTTGTAACGGCAATGGACGGGAGGTGGGAAACTGAGACAAATGGCAACCTTGAATACTAAAGTGGGACAAACCTTAGTATAGGTGGCAAACTGAGATTCGGTGGAAACTTTGGGGGGTAAAAAGTAATTTGGCCTATAAAGTCTAATATATAAAGAAACAAGATTAAGGCAATGTTGCGAAATAAATTAAGACAACATGGATCTCCTAAACGTTCTACAAATGAATGCAGGGACTGGTGCATCTAGCTATGCCAAAAACTCATTTGTTCAGGTCGATCTCTTTCTATATACATACTCCTCTTATACTGAAATAAGCATGCACATATATATATATATATATATATATATATATATATATATATATATATATATATATATATATATATATATATATATTTGTGTGTGTTGCCAAGTCTAACTTACACATAGTAACTAGACATGTCCATTTTTCAGGAAACTGGGATAAGGAAAGCACGACCTGTTTTAGAGGAAACTATCAAGCAAATGGTACTTAACGATCACGACTTTCCAGAGTGTTTTAAGATAGCAGATTTAGGTTGCTCCTCAGGGCCAAACACACTTTTGGTCATCTCCAATATTATCAACTTTGTCAATTTGTTGTGTCAAGAAAATCATCGCAAAGTACCCGAGTTTCATGTTTGTCTGAATGATCTTCCTAATAATGACTTCAACACCATTTTTAAATCCTTGCCAACATTTTATGAAAAAATCAAGAAGGAGAAAGGAGAAATGTTTGGTCCCTGTGTAATATCAGGGGTCCCAGGTTCGTTCTTTGGAAGGCTCTTCCCGAAGGAGAGCATGCACCTAGTTCACTCCTCTTATAGCGTACACTTTCTCTCGCAGGTAAGCATATCTACCTTATTTAGTAGTTCCTTTCAATAATATGCTAGCTAGGTTCATTTTCTATTGTCGTAGTTTTTATTAGACAAGAGAATATGATATTGTAATGTGTCATGTTAGCGTGTAACTATTATTTACTTTATAATTAGTTTAGCTTTGTAATTAATACAATTAGCACGTAATTAATTTATATGAATGCAGATTAGTTTACATATGCAGATTAGTTTGCATAAGAGCTTACATAGTGTTATATGTAGTAGTATTCACATATAATACTTGGTCATCTCCCATATTGAGTTTGTAAAGCAACCATTCATTCATAGTATAAAATCTTGTTCTTCCTTTCTTGTTTTCTTGTATCTTCTTTATCCCACATGGGATTACTAATGAAAACTTGTGGAGCTAAACTTGTTATATAATAGCTAAGTTTGAAGAGTTCCTATAAGCTTGCTTGAGCTTCCCTCTATTATGGGAAAATATCAAGTATGGCTTAAAAGTTTTGAGTATTATATTATATATATATATATATATATATATATAATATATAAGAAAGAAAGAAAGAAAGAGATAAATTAATTAATTATTAATACCTTTACTGGTATTTTGACCAAGGCAGTGGTTCGGTTATATCGTTTAAGGTTATGACTTTTCGGTTGATAGACCTATAAACGAGTATGACTGTTCGGAGGGGCACACCTTTGGTGATATGCCTATACTTTGAGGCACCCGGTTTAGAAGGGTCGTGACTTTTCAAGACCACAACACGGACTCTATAAATAGATTTGCCTCCTCCAAAAACCCGATAGTGAGTCTTTCTTCTTGATAGATCTATTCTTCGAGTCAAACAATTAAAGCTTTGATTATTGTTCCCGAGTTATTCAAAGGAGTGTAACTTTGAATAAGAGTGAGTAGGTTTTGTATCCTGGAGGTGAAATTCGTTGAGACCATTACACCATAGTGGGACGAATTAAATACCTTAAAGATAGCATCTTTTGGTGTGCCTAACCTACTGATTCCTTACCCACAATTAAATATTATACAACAGTTTTAAGGTATTTAATTATCGTAGAGATGGAGTCAGTGTTGATGAAAGGACAATTACCCGAAGCAGATAAGTTAGAGAGGCTAAATGGACTGAACTACAAGCGTTGGAGTTTGAAGATGGAATACCTTCTCACCATTGCAAAGGTATTTTACGTGCTATTTGATCCTTGTCCAAAGGAAGATGAAAATGAAAAAGCAACCGAGGCCCAGAAAACCGAGGCAGCTGAAAAGGTGAAGAAATGGAAGTCGGATGACTTCATTTGCCGATACACTATTCTGCAAGCATTGAACAACACGTTGTTCAATGTGTTCCAAATACACAAGACCGCCGCTGAAGTTTGGTCTGCAATCAAACGAAGGTATGTCAATGAAGATGCTGGTAATAAATCTTTTTTGGTCAATAAATTTGTTGAATACAAGATGGTAGACTCGAGGCCTGTCATTGATCAAGTAAATGAACTCAATGACATAGCCATCGAATGTGCCGATGCGGGTGAACCCATTTCCGAGACATTCCAAGTTTCGACCATCATTGGTAAACTTCCACCTTCATGGAAAGATTACCAAAAGAAATTGAAGCATAAGAAGAAGGCCATCTCTTTAGATGAACTTCTTCAAGGCATCCAAATTGAAACTGAAAGTCTCAAACGTGATGGCTCAATTTCTGAGAAGATTGATGGTGTAAACTATGTGGAAAATAAAATTGTTGCCGGAACTTCCAAGGGAAACCAAGGAAAGTTCAAACGGAAAAACAACTCTAAAAATGATGGAAATGGTAAAGCCAAGAAAAATAAGAAGAGTGCTTGTTATGTTTGTGGAAAAACAAACCACTTGGCTAAGAACTGCTATTACCGCAAAGGGCAACAGAAAGATGAACAAGCAAATGTAGTTGAGAGCAACTTCATTGGCATGCTTTCAATCTGTCTAGTCAACAATGTCGACTCAGATTGGTGGATTGATTCAGGGGCTACATGTCATGTAACTCCCAATCGAAGCTTGTTCAAAACATATGAAGAAGCAAAAGAGCCAAAAGCAGTTTATATGGGAAATGCTTCTACAAGCGAGGTCTTGGGCATAGGAACCATTATTCTCCCCTCACTTCGGAAAGACTCTTACTTTGAAAAATGTGTACCATATTCCTCTATGAGGAAGAATCTTGTATCCGTTCCTAAATTGGACGAAAATGGCTTTAAGGTAACCTTTCGCGCCCAACAAGTGAATATCACTAAAAATGGGACGTTTGTTGGAAAGGGCTACATTAAAGACCAAATGTATTTATTGAGCATTGATAATAAAATTACCAGTTCTTCTTACTTTGTTGATTCTAACTTTAATGTTGAAAAGCATGATTTTTGGCATTCTAGATTAGGACATATTGGTATGAATGCAATGAGTCGTATGATTAAATATGAGTATATTCCTAAATCTTCGACTATTTATTCTATGAATAATTGTGAATGTTGCGCTCAATCTAAGTTGACTAAAGCATCTTTTAAAAGTGTAGTAAGATCAACTAGGTTACTTGAATTAATTCATACCGATATTTGTGACAACAAAGATATTTTGACGAGAGGTGGAAAACGTTATTTTATTACGTTCATTGACGATTTTTCTAAGTTTGCATATGTGTATTTACTTAGAACAAAAGATGAAGCTTTTGACAAGTTTAAAATTTTCAAAGCCGAAGTTGAAAATCAAACCAATCTAAGGATAAAACGATTAAGATCGGATAGAGGTGGTGAATATTTCCCAAACGAGATGATTTCATTTTGTCAACAAAATGGAATTGTTAGGGAATCTTCAGCACCTAATACTCCACCACAAAATGGAGTAGCCGAGAGGAAAAATCGATCCTTAATGGAGATGGTTAGTGCCATAATTATAAATTCAAAATTACCAATGAGCTATTGGGGAGAGGCACTATTAAGTTCTGTTTACATTTGTAACAGAATTGTGAATAAACATATGAAAACTCCATACGAATTATTTAATGGGCGTAAGCCTAACATTTCACATTTAAAGGTATGGGGTTGTGTTGCATATGTTTTAGATGCAACTTTGAAAAGAAATAAACTTGGGAGCAAAGCTGTGAAATCTATATTTATTGGTTATTCTTCAATAAGCAAAGCATATAGATTTATGAGAATTAATGACAACCGTGTGTTTGAAGCTACGCGTGCTATTTTTTATGAACACTTGAACATAAAAAGTGTAGACAAGGTAGATATAAACCATGAATTGTCAAAAGAACTTGAAGTAGAAAATGCATCAAGTTCACATGATAATAGTGATGCCATTACTAATGATGAAAATTTAGACAACAATAAAAATGATGAAATAGTTGAGTTAAGGAGAAGCAAAAGACAAAGAATTGAAAAGAACCTTGGTCCTGACATGTTTACATATATGTTAGAAGAGGATCCTAAAACTTTTCAAGAAGCTATGTCTATGTCTATGTCTGATTCAGACTTGTGGAAAAGAGCCATGGATGATGAAATCAAGTCTATACTTGACAATGAAACATGGACTCTAGTCAATCCTCCTCCTAACACTAAACCTATTGGCTGCAAGTGGGTTTTGAAAAAGAAACTCAAAACTGATGGTACTATTGATAAGTACAAGGCAAGATTAGTAGCCAAAGGTTATAGTCAAAAAGAAGAAATTGACTATTTCGAAACATTTTCACCGGTCACTAAGTTTACATCAATTAGAACTATGTTTGCTATAGCATCCGTCTATGGACTAGAGGTTCATCAAATGGATGTTAAGACAACATTCTTAAATGGAGATTTAGATGAAGAAATTTACATACAACAACCCGAGGGTTATATCTCTAAAGGAGAAGAACATAAAGTATGTAAATTAAAGAAATCTTTATATGGACTTAAACAAGCACCAATCCAATGGTACAAGAAGTTTAAGCAAGAAATTCGAAAGTTTGGTTTTAAGAGTAGTAAAGTAGAAAGTTGTGTTTTTACTAAAATTACTCTTAATTATAAAGTTGTTATAACTTTATATGTTGATGACTTGCTAATATTTGGTTATGATATTAATTGTATTAATGAAACAAAGAACTATTTAAAGCAAGTGTTTGACATAAAGGACTTAGGTCCAAAGATGTCATTTGGGGGTTAAAGTGATCAAAAGGACAAAACTTACATATTAACTCAATCACATTACATTGAGGAAATATTAAAGAAGTTTAATTACTTTGATTGCAAAATAAGTAAAAGTCCTATTGACCCTCATGTGAAGTTAGTTCCAAATAAAGGCGAGGCCGTAAATCAAGGAGAATATGCCAAGATAATTGGAAGCATAATGTATGTGGTTAATCATACAAGACCTGATCTTGCATGTGCAATTGGCATACTTAGTAGATTTACAAGTAATCCATGTGAAGAACATTGGACGGAACTAAAAAGAGTACTAAGGTACTTAAAATTCACAATAAACTATGGTTTACATTACAAGTGTAATTCACCTATACTTGAATGTTATAGTGATGCAAATTGGGCATCAGATGTAACCAACTCCAAATCAACGAGTGGTTGGTTATTTACCATTGGAGGAGCCATAGTTGCTTGGTCTTCAAAAAGACAAACATGTGTTGCTTTGTCTTCTATGGAATCTGAGTACATAGCCATGTCAATGGCTAGTAAAGATTTAATATGGTTTAGAAGATTTCTAAGAACCATACCATTTATTGATTCTAAGAAAGGAGCCACAACTTTGTATTGTGATAATCAAGCTGCCATATTCAATACAAAGAATGAGAGAATATCAAATCATAGCAAACACATTGCTATGAGATATAATCATATTAGAGATATGGTTAAAAAGGGAAAGATAACACTTGAGTATCTTCCTACAAATCAAATGTTAGCTGATCCACTAACAAAATCTTTATCAGGGGATAAAATTATAAAGGTCATGAGAGATATGGGACTATTACCGATCTAAACAATGTCTTAATTGAAACCAACTTTATCTTAAGGTACAAGTCATAGATTTGTCACCTTATGTTTTAAAGTTAAAAGGAAATTCAATATTAGACATTGGTGAAATGGAAACTTTGATACATTTCGAGTGCATAACTTAAAAATAGTGGGGGTGTCACTATTTGAAAGTTTCATATCTGACCTATGCACTTTCATTACCACAACAAGATTAGGATGGATTCAAAATCCTTAATAGACTTATAGCTTTCGTAGAATGCGTTGTGGACATTCTCGATAAATCTACCTATACAAGTAAAGAAGTGAGAGGCCGCTTCTTATGGATTACTCCGGTAAAATTCCTAGAGTACTTGTGAAAACCAGGATTAAGCACAAGGCCCAAACTACAAGGTGCTGCCAAGATCAAAAAGGAACATGAAATCATACATGATGAGAATATGTCTCCCTAAAGGATTCACATTCAACCATAAAGTTTAAGGCTCGTCCACTTAATGGGTATTTGTTATGTAAAGAAGCTGAAATTGTTTAGTATCATTATATGTAAATAAGTGGGGGATTGTTATATGTAGTAGTATTCACATATAATACTTGGTCATCTCCCATATTGAGTTTGTAAAGCAACCATTCATTCATAGTATAAAATCTTGTTCTTCCTTTCTTGTTTTCTTGTATCTTCTTTATCCCACATGGGATTACTAATGAAAACTTGTGGAGCTAAACTTGTTATATAATAGCTAAGTTTGAAGAGTTCCTATAAGCTTGCTTGAGCTTCCCTCTATTATGGGAAAATATCAAGTATGGCTTAAAAGTTTTGAGTATTATATTATTATTATTATATATATATATATATATATATATAATATATATAAGAAAGAAAGAAAGAAATTAATTAATTATTAATACCTTTACTGGTATTTTGACCAAGGCGGTGGTTCGGTTATATCGTTTAAGGTTATGACTTTTCGGTTGATAGACCTATAAACGAGTATGACTGTTCGGAGGGGCACACCTTTGGTGATATGCCTATACGGCTGAGGCACCAGTTTAGAAGGGTCGTGACTTTTCAAGACCACAACACGGACTCTATAAATAGATTTGCCTCCTCCAAAAACCCGATAGTGAGTCTTTCTTCTTGATAGATCTATTCTTCGAGTCAAACAATTAAAGCTTTGATTATTGTTCCCGAGTTATTCAAAGGAGTGTAACTTTGAATAAGAGTGAGTAGGTTTTGTATCCTGGAGGTGAAATTCGTTGAGACCATTACACCATAGTGGGACGAATTAAATACCTTAAAGATAGCATCTTTTGGTGTGCCTAACCTACTGATTCCTTACCCACAATTAAATATTATACAACACATAGGACTCTCTTTCATTGCCTAGTCTGTAACACACGTCTTGTACAGTTGTACCTTGGTCAATTGGTATATATACTAGTACTTTTGCCCGTGCCGATATCACGACGCTAGTTGAGAATTTATCAATAAATAAAGCAGATACTGTGGAAATGAACTACTAAAAATATTATTTTCTTAAAAAATTGACTTTCAAACGGGGCCTTTTTGCCCGGAACGGAGGGATTAATTAATAATTTGTATACGAAATTGCGGGCCAGAAAAATGGGCCGGAAAAAAATTAAATTGATTAAGTTAATTACGATAACAGTTAAAAAGAAAAAAAACAAATATTTCAAATTACAAAACTTACGATTTTTTAATTTTTTTTTAAATTTGTATACAAAATTACGGGTCGGAAAAAAATTAAATTGATTAAGTTAATTACGATAACAATTAAAAATAAAAAAAACACAAATACAAATTTTTGCAACCATAAAACTATAAAACCGTAAAACCGTAACATATTAACTGTAAAATTATAATATCTCAGTAAAAGAGTAACTAATTTTCGCAAATGTAAAATAATAACTGTAAAACGTCTTGTAAACCGTAATATCTCAATAATTTTATTTATTTTTTTAAAATCTAGGCCGGACAAAAAGTAAATTGAAATTTAGTTGATTTCAATAATAATCAATTAATAAACTACAAATTAAATATTTGTAAAACATTAAATCTAGGCTGAAAAAATATAACAAATAAATTCATGTTTTATAAAAATTAAATTGATTCAAGTAATTACAATAAGACCGTAAATTATAGTAAAAGATTGAGTTAGACGAAAGAGAGTTAAATTTAGTTACATTGGTAAATTGAGTTAGGTAAAAGACAGTTGCCAACCGTCATTCGTACATGTAAGGGTATGAGAGGATTACAACTGTAAGATTAAAGTACAAAAATTAATCACATCCACCACTTATCTCATGTCAATTGCACACATATTTCCCAAGATGTTTTATAATATAGACTAGATTCTGTGCTCGTGCCTATGGCACGACACAAGAATGGATGATGTCAGTATAGGACGGTGTTAGTATTCAAATAAATCAATAATATATATATATATATATATATATATATATATATATATATATATATATATATATATATATAAAGCTAGAATATAACTATTTCATCAAATAGATTTAATAGCTTATTTTACATGAAGGAAAAAATAAGAAAGAAGGAGTACAAAGTTTAAAAAGAGAACAAAAAAAAGAAGCCTGAAAAGGATGGAAGAAAGCCGATTGAAATAAAAAGGTAGGAAGAAAAACGTGAATAGGAAACAGTTAGATTGAGTTAAGATAAAAATAGTTTATATGAGATTTAGGAAGAAAAACGTGAATAGGAAACAGTTAGATTAGGTTGAGATAAAAACAGTTTAGATGAGATTTATATATGAGATAAAAACAATTTATATGAGATTTATATATGAGATTAGATTAAATTAGATTAGGAAACCGTTAAATTACAGCCGTTTGATATAAGTAAAACTAATCAATTTCAGCCGCTCTTTATCCCACTGAGCTCTATTGTATAGTAAATATAAAAACAGTTTATATGAGATTTATATATGAGATTAGATTAGATTAGATTAGATTAGAAAACGGTTAAATTACAGCCGTTTGATATAAGTAAAAATAATCAATATCAGTCGCTCTTTATCCCACTGAGCTCTATTGTATAGTAAATTGAAAATACACGACAAAGACTGACCGGTTCTCTTTCTCTTGTTCCTGTCTTGCGCTCCTTCTTTTTATTGTTCTGCTGCAATTCTCACAGTTTTTACATGTACTATATACAACTATATACGTAGGTTCCAGAGGGGATTGAAAACAATAAGGGTGCTATATACATTGCAAAGACAAGTCCTACAAATGTTTCTGATGCGTATCTCAAACAATTTGAAAAAGACTTCTCAACATTTCTAAAGATGCGTTCGGAGGAAATACAACCTAAAGGGCATATGGTTCTAACATTTATGGGCAGGAGCATTGTTGATCCCACCAGCAGAGACTCCTGCTATTTTTGGGAGCTACTTGCAAAGTCCCTTCTTGATATGGTGACAGAGGTATAATATATATAACACATGTCTTTTATGCATCTTAAAAAAATTTCACATCAAAGGTTCATCAATCATTGATCAAAAAATTTACCTTTTTTATAAAAAAATTGTAGAAAAACCTAATCGTGCCTTATACTTGCAACAGGGGATGATTCGAGAAGTAGACATGGATTCATTCAACGTACCTTTTTACCATCAGTACAAGGATGAAGAAATGGAGATATATAATTGTAGCCTTTCAAGGCATTAAAAATAAAATAAAAAATTAAGGGTTGGGGTACGGTCTATGTCCCCTCCAACCTTTTTTAAAAAAAAAAAAAGTAATGGAGATAATTCATCGGGAGGGATCCTTTAGTGTTGATAGATTCAATTCTTTTGAGACGAATTGGGATGCCGAGGACGACAAATATAATAAACACTTTGTATTTGACAAATTTGTTAGTGGAAAAAACATGGCCAAAACCATGAGAGCTGTGACGGAACCTATGCTAGCAAGTCATTTTGGAGACATGATAATTGACAAGGTATTTGAAAGATATGCAGCATATGTGAGCGAGCATCTAAGTAATTATAATGAAAAAACCAAGTTCTTCAACATAGTTGTTTCCATGACTAAGAAGTGATGATTGATGAATTCTGCAGCAACTAAAACGACAACAAAACGAAGATTTCAAGATGTTGGAGTTGGCTTTAGTGGCTGGTCCTTTATCTATATATCATATTATGATTCTCTTGAACTCTTGGATTTCCGTCTCAAAACCAACTATATATGAGAGGTGTGTGTCATGATGTTTATTAGTTATTTGCAAGGCTTGATTTTACCTGATATAGGTTTGATGTCTAAACAAATTGGATATTTTCGTTTGGTATTATTTTATTGTTGAACCATAATTGTCTAGTTATATAGAAGCCTTTGGGATTGCATTCAACTATACTTGAAGCCTTTGGGATTGTTTGAACTAAAAAAAAGAAGGGATTGTTTGAACCGAGTGAATATGTTTAGCCTGTTTGGTTGTATTTGCCTGATGTTGGGGCGTGTACTTTGGTAAGTTCAAAAATATTAGAATAGTTTTCTAAAATTAAAGTGCTTAGATTTTGTTGAACTACATAATCTAACGGTTAGAGCTAGAGGAAATGTTACTTATGCATTGTGAAATGTTTAATTTTAGTTTATTAGGCTCTGTTTGTTGCATGAAAAATAATTTTCGGTAAATATATAGCTTCGGGAAAATGCAAAGATTTTATTTTTAGGTATTTTATAAATCTTTTTAAAATATGCTGGAAACATTTTCGAGTGTTTGACAAACACATGAAAAATCTCAACGGAAACAATTCATGACTGTATACAAAAAAAAAATCTCTTCATCCTAATATTAATACCCCTATTGAATATATACAGATTTTTTATAAAAGTATTCAACCTAAGTAATTTTCGTTTAGTATAGAGGCCCTTATTTTATCACTGGTGGTGCAAATCAAAAGCTAAGGTTCATCTTTTTTCAATCTCACAAATACGAATAACAAAATTGAAACTGATATAAAAAACTATTTTCAAAGGAAAATGAATAATTGTTTTGAGACGTCCCAAAATAATATAGTTGAAACTTAATTTAGGACGTATGGAGTTTTTATTAAAATAATAATTTATAAATAGTGTGCACAAACACAATAAACTCAATTTATATTTCTAAAAAAATTATTTGTTGAATGTATAGTTGTGTGTGTATTTAAATGTGTGTAAGATTATGATTTTTGTTAAACAAGGTCTAGGATTCAAGTTACCATCTCACGAGTCTTAAGACACGAAACATGGTAAGAAGAAGGCAAATCGAGAGACCCGAAGAGTCAAAAAGGTCAAACGAAGCAACGATACTTCTGAACTCTCAACCAAGCATACAATGACCAAGATTGAAGTTATAGAACATGTAAGAAGGGTTATGATATGGACTATAGTACTCCTATAAGGTTCAACAATGATACACGAGTATAGAAACTCCAAAGATGCGATACACGCAAGGTTCGGTTTCACGCAACGCGATAGAAGCGAATGTGATGCATTAAGCATCAAAGTAAGATTAGATTTAGGGAATCCATTCCTTAGGAAGTTTAATACTCACAATCTACTCAAGATACTCACGAAATGACCTAGGCTATAACCGAGATCACAGGAAAGCACTACACGAGAATACTCAACCAAGTGGGCTTCCGACTATCGTCGAGTTACAACTATAACTTAAACAAGGTAAAGTCTTGAGGAACAAAAATAACTAAAGTATAGGTCCCTAAATGGCCTACAAACTCGTCTCAAGATTCTCATATCAAGTCAGACACGAGGTGTAACGACCGTTTGGTACACACAACAAGTAAATCATGCACATGAAGGTTCGGGGTCTTACGGGGGTAATTTAGAAATAACTTCTACTTTAGCTGGGTCAACCTCAATTCCTCTCTTTGATACTATGTGTCCTAAAACAATTCCTTGGTTGACTATAAAATGACATTTTTCCCAACTAAGGGTTAAATTGGCTTTGCAGCATTGCTTGAGAACTAAAGTCAAGTTATCTAGACATTTGTCAAACGAGTCCCCATAAACTGAAAAGTCATCCATAAATACCTCAACACACGTTTCAATTAAATCAGAGAAGATAGAGATCATGCATCTCTGGAAAGTAGCTGGAGCATTACATAGACCAAAAGGTATCCTTCTGTACGCAAAAGTACCAAAGGGGCATGTGAAGGTTGTCTTTTCTTGATCTTCTGGGGCTATTGGAATTTGAGTATACCCAGAAAATCCATCCAAAAAGAAATAAAACGCGTAACCAGCTAATCTTTCTAAGATTTTCTCTATGAATGGTAATGGAAAGTGATCTTTCTTAGTTGCTGCATTAAGTTTTCTTAAATCGATACATATCATATATCATGTAACATTCCTAGTTAGCACTAACTCATCATTATCATTTTTAACCACGGTGATTCCAGATTTCGTTGGTACTACCTGAATAGGACTCACCCACTTACTATCATAGATGGGGTAAGAACTTCCTTTCTTACAGCTTCCTCCATATCATGAGGATTCAGATGCCTTTGATGTTCTCTAGAAGGTTTAGCACCTTCTTCGAGATGGATTATGTGCATACATTTGGTAGAACTTATTCCTTTTAAGTCAGCTAAGGTCCATCCTATAGCTTCTTTATGCTCTTGTAAAACTTTTATCAATTTGTCTTCTTGCTCTTTAGTCAACTTTGAAGAGATAATGACAAGCAATAGTTCATTTTTACCTAAGAAGACATATTTTTAATGGTCGGGTAGAGGCTTTAATTTTAAAATAGGAGGTGATTCAATAGACGGAACTAATTTCTCACTAAAATTTCCTAAAGGCTCGCGAACTATTTTTTTGGTTATTATTTCTTCTTTTTCCTCAAATTGTTTGGTTAATTCACTAGCTTCACTATTTTCATTATCCCCTTGACCATTTAGGAATTCCTCTAATTTATCATTCTTCACTTCCTTCATTAAATCTTCAGCCACTATGTTTTCTACCTCATCAACATAAAAACAGTCACTCATATTATCAGGTTGCTTCGAGGCATTGAACACGGAGATTTCAACTGTGTCTCGAGCACTACTAGAAAAATGACCTTTAGTGACGGAATTTTCCGTCGCTAAAGGCGAAATTCCGTCGCTAAAGGCCCCCAGCGACGGAATTTTTCCGTCGCCATTCCGTCGCTAATCCTTCGTCGCTGATGCCGACGGACCGATTTCCGTCGCTAAAGGCATTTAAAATTAATCGCTAAATTGATTTTAAAAAATTAGCAAAAGCTAAAGGCATTTAAAAATTAATTAAAATTGTATTTCAGCGACGGAAAATTCCGTCACTAAAGGCATTTAAAAATTAATTAAAATTGTACTTCAGCGACGGAAAATTCCGTCGCTAAAGGCATTTAAAAATTAATTAAAATTGTATTTCAGCGACGGAAAATTCCGTCGCTAAAGGCTTTTAAAAATTAATTAAAATTAAATTTCAACGACGGAAAATTCCGTCGCTAAAGGAGTTTAAAAATTAATTAAAATTGAATTTCAGCGACGGAAAATTCCGTCGCTAAAGGCTTTTAAAAATTTATTAAAATTGAATTTCAGCGACGGAAATTTCCGTCGCTAAAGGCTTTTACAAATTTATTAAAATTGAATTTCAGCGACGGAAATTTCCGTCGCTAAAGGCTTTTACAAATTAAAAAAAAATACCCAAAAATACTATTATGATAAATTTTTGTACCTTATAATATAATAATTAATATTAAACTGAACATACAAAATAAACAATAATATAAAACCAATTTTAAAAAATCAAACTGTAGAATTTACTACAACAATCCATGTAAACCATATATAACAATTAACACCAAAAACTTATTTCTAGAGTTACCTTGGAAATTTAAACTTGTACCAATCCATGTAAACCATATCTAATAAAAAACCTAAAAAAAAATTAAAAAAAATACTACGACACGAGGATCAAGAAAAACTTCATCTTCAAGGTCATCATCGTCCTCATTACCAGTAGGAGCTTCAATCACACTTAAAGCATTCATTTGTAGTTTTACCTCAATCCCATTAGTAAGGACCTACAAAGAAGGAAAAAAAAATTGGACTTTAATCAAGGCCATGCATGAACAGCTTTGCCTTTGAAATGATAAACGATGCAAGAAATCTAATTTCTGACTTGAAAAATAAACTAAAATCACAAAAACAAATACAAATGGAGAGATCAGCCAAGGATCACACTAGCAAGAGAAGAACAAGAAAAATAAAGAGGTGGAAATTTTCATTTGTCCAGAATTCTGAAATCATAAATCCACGCCTATTTTTGTTCTCATTTGTACTACTAGTCATTCTTTCACCAAGTACTTGGAGGATGTGACTATGAACACTTAACACTAACAATGCAACCATGGAAATTTTCACATGCAAACATACAAATATACAAATAGAGGCACTAAATTTATAAAATGACTAGAGGCACAATTTACAAATAAAATTTATAAAATGACATTGTTTTATTTCATTTTTATTTTAATGTAATAATTATAATTTGTAATACTGTTAAAATTTATCTCTAGATCTCCCACCGATGTGAGGTAAAAATGAGACCACAAAAAAATAATGTACACCCTCGTAAAATTTTCTAAACATGTACGTGTCATCGCGGAGCATCATGTAAAGGTAAAAGAGATTGAGCCTTGAAGGGGTTTGACATTGAAAAGCAATCACTCACAAATGGAGATGTAGATGTGATTAATTATGAATAACCTTTAGACTTTGAATGCTTGGAAAGGCTAATGATGGGTTAAGATTAGTAGCTAATAAGTCATGATTCAACATGAGTTGAAAGTTATCTATAAATGGAAATGGAAGGAGGAATAATTCATAATTGGTGGGTTAGAAAAAAGATAGATGGTGGGGTTTGATCAATATCCTTACTTGAAGAATAGGGTTGTGGGAGTGGGGTGTGATTTGCGGGGGGATCATATCATAAATAAATATATATAAATAAAAATATATATATATATATATATATATATATATATATATATATATATATATATATATATATCCCTTGTCTTTACCAACTACATATCTATTTATCACTTTTCTTTCTTCAAAGTTTACACTTAGATATCAGACAATTTTTATCCCAATTATTTCTTTGCAAATAGGTCCAAACATAGCAATGAAATCTCAATTATATGCTTCAATTAATTTGTGTGTAATGACTAGATCAATTGAACTAATCCTGTTCCATTTAATTATTTCTTTTTCCTTTTTTCAATTATTGAGAAATAAAAAATATCAGCATTATATATGTTTCAATGGGGAGAGTATTATTTTGCATATAATCCTTTTGTTTTCCTTTTCTTCCTTCACCCAAATTTTCATGGCGTTATATACATATGCCCAACATAGGGAGTGCACTGTTACATTTGTTCCATAATATGGATTAAATCAAGGTAAAAAAAATTATTTAAACATACCATCTTACAAATCAACCAAACTATTCCCACGTAAAGAGGATAACCTTCCATATTATTGAGTTAGTTATCACATTATATATATCATAGAGAGTACCACTACAACAAGAATCTATGCACATCAGAGGTTGGTCACTGACCTTATTTTGCGAGATGGCTTAGCAGTCCCTGTGACATTGACAAGCTCTGCCTCCAATTCTTTTTTCTTAGAAGGGTAAAATGTAAAATGTTACAACATTTCTTAACAAAGAACATAAAACTGTACAAAAATTGGCAAGTAAGTCAACAGTATTTTTTTATATATAAGTAGCAACTAGCAAGTAAGCAGTATTACCATTGTATCTCGCATTTTCTCAAATAATATGGATTTCACTGGGTCCTTTCCAATCCAACGACAAAGCTCAAGGGTCAGCCCCTTGGATGAAGCCCGCACATTTTGATCTTGATGATCAAATAGTTCTGGAAGCATCTTCAAAATTCTTTTCGGAGGCACAACTTTTGCGCCGAATTCACTGATTTTTTAGACAATGCCGCACAAACACTCGCAATTAAAACGGAGAAAGAAAGAAACTATGAAAAAGCTAACACCAAAGGACACTCCTTGGCCTACCTTAAGGCTTGAAACATGACATCTATGGCAGGAACAACTGCTTTAGACACTTTATTTTTTATTGCTTTTTCCATAGCATCCTAGAAAAGAGAATTTCAAGTAAGGACAAGCAATAATGGTACAAAATTAGGACGCAAATTGAAAGTCCATTCAAGAGGGGTAGGAGAGCAATACAGTGACTCTGTGAGGGCCCGAGGGGCAAGGTGGCGGTATTGGTGATCTGATGGCGTCGCCGGAGGAGTAGAAATCGGCGGTGGAAATCGGTCGAAGGAGAAGAAGTCGGGAGGCGAAGCCACCGGGATGCAGGCGAGGATGGTCGGATGGGAGATAGAGCTTCGGATCGACTTTGGAAGAGAGAGGCGGAGGCGGAGGCAGGCGGCAAGGTGGAGGAGCAAAGAGGAGCCGGAGGATTTTTCGGATGGGAGATGGAGTCGTTGAAGTCGGCGGGATGAAAGAGACGAAGGGATTCACCAACAGGGATGAGAGAGAGAGTGCCGTGAGTTTAATTAGAAATAGAGAGTGTGTGAAAATTTGGGAAAACTATATAAGGTTAGGAGGGAATTTGGGGAAAATTGTGAGGCGGAGAGAAGAGCGGGAGGAATTTGGGGAAAATTGTGAGGCGGGAGAGTGTGAAATTTTGGAAAAACCTATATAAAGTTAGGAGGGAATTTGGGGGAAAATTGTGAGGGCGGGAGAGAAGAGTTGGAATTTATATTTTTTTACTTGAATTTATTTTATTTTATTAAATAGATAAAACAATTTTATTTGAATATTTTCTAAATTTATACTTTCAATTTATAGTTTTTATTTTGCTTGAATTTAATTTAATAAAAACAAAATGTGAGCGCTCTACGCGCAGTGTAAAAATAGTTAAATATTATTATATTTTATAATATAATATTATTAAATTACCAAATACAATTTATTTTAAATATCAAAATATTAACTACCACAAATATTTTTAAGTAAAAATTAAAAAATATTCAAAATTGTGAGGGCGGGAGAGAAGAGCGGGAGAGTGAAATTAATTACATGTTCCAAAAAAATGTATTTGAATATATTTTTTTACTTGAATTTATTTTATTAAATAGATAAAACAATTTTATTTGAATATTTTCTAAATTTATACTTTCAATTTATAGTTTTTATTTTGCATGAATTTAATTTAATAAAAACAAAATGTGAGCGCGCTCTACGCACGGGTGTAAAACTAGTTAAATATTATTATATTTTATAATATAATATTATTAAATTACAAAATCCAATTTATTTTAAATATCAAAAGATTAACTACCACAAATATTTTTAAGTAAAAAATTAAAAAATATATTCAAAATTGTGAAAGAGTGTTTGAGATTAAGTTCAGACTTTGCATGTGGTCATACTGTGTTGCATGTCTCTAGCACATTAAATGTAATTGAAATTAATATTTGTTTTGAAATATTTGTTTTTATAAATAAATAATGTTTTGAAAGAGTGTTTGAGATTAGGGTTTTGAGCTGTATTTATACCTATGGTTTTTTTTTTGTGGTTTTAGTTGTGGATTTATAAATAAAATATAATAATAAGAATAATAATAAAAATAATAATAATAATAATAATAATAATAATAATAAGAATAACAAGAATAATAATAAGAATAATAATAATAATAATAATAATAAGAATAAGAATAATAAAAATAATAATAAGAATAATAATAAGAATAATAATAATAAGAATAATAATAATAATAAGAAGAATAATGGTCTATCGTATTGTTGCTCCATTTACCATGTTAAGCTAAGTTAAGTTAAGTTAAGTTAAGTTACATTGCGTGAAGTTAAGTTAAGTTAAGTTACGTGAAAGTTAAGTTAAGTTAAGTTAAATAAGTTAAGTTAAGTTAAGTTAAGTTAAGTTAAGTTAAAGTTAAGTTACATTGAAGTTAAGTTAAGTAAATGCGTTAAGTTAAGTTAGTTTTAAGTTAAGCTAAGTTAAGTTAGAAGTTGTGTTACGTTAAGTTAAGTTAAGTTAAGTTACGTTAAGTTAAGTTAAGTTAAGTTTAAGTTATGTTAAGTTAAGTTATGTTAATTTAAGTTACGTTAAGTTAAGTTAAGTTACGTTACGTTAAGTAAAGTTACGTTACGTTAAGTTAAGTTAAGTTACGTTACGTTTAAGTTAAGTTAAGTTAAGTTAAGCTAAGTTAAGCTAAGTTAAGTTAAGTTAAGTTACGTTAAGTTACGTTAAGTTACATTAAGTTACGTTACGTTTCGTTAAGTTAAGTTAAGTTATATAATTAACGTGTTTTCATGTTATAATGGTCCATCATACTCCATTATACCAGTTTAAGTTAATATGCGTAGCGTGTTTTCAGTTATAATGGTTACATCGTAAGTTTATACCATTTCACTAATAGGCGTTATGGAGTGTTTATGTTTAAGTTAAGTTAAGTTAAGTTAAGTTAAGTTACACGTTACGTTTAAGTAAGAGGCTAAGTTAAGAAGTTAAGGTTACGTTTAAGTTATGTTAAGTTACGTTAAGTTAAGAAGTTAAAGTTAAGTTAAGTTAAGCTAAGTTAAGTTAAGTTAAAGCTTAACATTTCAAATATTATTAAGAAGTTAAGAAAGTTTTAAGTTTCAATTTAAGTTAACGTTACGTTAAGTTACATTGAAGTTAAATTGTAATGTGAATGTTTAATTTTTATAATTATATTGATGCTAATCATTTAATTATGATATTATATTATTAAATTAACATTTCAAATATTAATAATAATAATAATAATAATAATAATAATAATAATAATACTACTACTACTAATAATAATAATAAGAATAATAATAAAAATAATAATAATAACAATAAAAAATAATAATAATAATAATAATAATAAGAATAATAATAAAAATAATAATAATAATAATAATAAGAATAACAAGAATAATAATAAGAATAATAATTATAATAATAATAATAAGAATAAAAATAATAAGAATAATAATAAGAATAATAATAATAAGAATAATAATAATAAGAAGAAGAATAATGGTCTGTCGTGCTCCAGTTATACCATTTAAGCTAAGTTAAGTTAGTTAAGTTACGTTAAGTTAAGTTAGTTAAGTTACGTTAAGTTAAGTTAAGTTAAGTTAAGTTAAGTTAAGTTAAGTTAAGTTAAGTTAAGTTTAAGTTAAGTTAAGATTGCATTAAGTTAAGTTAAGAATAAGTTAAGTTAAGTTAAGTTAAGTTAGGTTAAGTTAAGTTAAGTTACGTTAAGTTAAGTTAAGTTCGTTAAGTTAAGTTAAGTT
>JABEVN020000815.1:0-27943 GCA_013146195.2 Codonopsis lanceolata | reverse complement strand
CACCATCATCTACAAGCATTATGGTGGACCTCTTGAAGCAAACTATCACGAGGTCAGACATGCCCGAAGCTAAATGGAGTAGATACCTATGAGAAGCCTCAAGTGAAAATGCCAAATCTCTTCCCCTGACGCTCATCGCTCAAGCCACCTCATTGACAAGGGGCTTCTATTCAAGAGTGGAGCACACGATGTTTACGGCCAAATAAATACCTTGACTGCCGATTCCTTCAACTCCGCCTCAACCGGGGGCCATCATCTTCAATGAATTAAAGCAACAGGGGAGAGCCAAGAACAACCCCACTTGCAAGCCTTCGTTAGGATCGATCAATGCCCTTCTAAGGGATGATGCCGATGTCAACTCTTCCAAAGGAAGATGAACCGATTGCAAGTGGCAATGAGAAGCACTAACCGCTGTTTCTTCAAAGAATACTTGAATACGAGAACAAGCGAAGATCGCAGTGGTCTACCGCCTGCCTCCATAGACAAAGTGGCCAAGCCTCGCACCTATCTTGGTTACACGCTTCAACATGAAAGCACATGACGCTGCCAGCAGTAACCTTCAAGAAGGCTCTCGCAAAATTTGATGATCATGGCCGCCCCTCCATCAAAAGGCCAAAGACTTGGCCGATGAGGCGCAGCAAATGCTTCGAACCAAGATGGCACCAAGTGGCAAAGAAACAGACAAGGGTAGAGGCCACCCAACCGAAGAGGAGCAGCCAAATGGGTTAGAGAGAGATGAAGGAAGGCCAAAAGAACCAAATCACAACTGCACAACCCTTCCTCTACCCAAGCCCAAACTTCACAAGCCCACCCAACCTCTCAAACTCAACAAACCACTTCCTCACGCCCACCTACCCAAACCACCAATCAACCTCACCATCTCCCCGCACCCACTCCCAAACCAAAACGAAGGAGACTTCAGAAAACCTTTCAGACCAGCCACCAGCGCACTCCTCCCACTCCGATGAAAATGAGTCTCCTATTCACCGCTAAGGAAGAAAAAGAGCCGCCGGCCCCAAACACTCTACCGCCGCCCAACCAACTACCACTACCAAAGCCAACCAACTACCGATGCCCAACCAACCACTACCTCTACCGCCACACCCACCACTTCATCTATTCCTCCCGAGTCCTCAGAGGAATTCACCACCTCCTGAGGAGCCATCTCTGAGGAGCCTCAAATCGGAGGAGCCACCGAACCCCCACTCCTCCTCCACCTTCCCTTTTAACTACTCACTTGACCCATCTACCCCGTCCTCACCTCCCCAATCCCAACCAACTTCATCAACCACACCACACCCACCTCAAATCCTCCCCCACGCCTAATAGACTCGCCGGCCGCCAAGTTCCTTTCGAACTTCGCAAGAAGTGCACCTATTTATCCCTACCCATCAACCTCCTCAATCTTCCCTTAGAAAACCAAAATCCCTCTTCTATCCTACCCTTCTTCTCGGTTTTCTTCTCGACCTCTTCCCGAATCCTCCCATATCGCTGAAAATCTCGACACCGATATGGAACTTGATTCCCACCAACACCACCTCCCCTCCACCCATTACCATATCTTCCTCCACCAACACCATACCAACCCAAGACTCGTCCCTCTTCCGACTCCACTCCTCCACTCCAACACCCCATACCCCACCGACTCTACCTCTACCCAAGACCATTCATATTGGCCAGCTACTTCTCATCACCACCAATGATAAATTTTGTCACCTACTGACGCCATATACGAAAGGCTAGCGGCTATCAAAGATCACTACCGCCGCCGCCGAAATAGCCACTGCTAGGCCCAAAGCCAATGACCGCATCGGCACTCTTTCTACGACAATTCCAAGAGGATGTCTGGACTCGCTTTGGACAGATACGACACGACTTCACAGATGTCAAGATCAACGTTGAAGCTCAACGAGATGAGTGTGTCCGTATCTGTTCCTCCCTTTTCTACGAGTTATTCCATGCCATCACTCTCCATCTCAGCAACGGCCGCCTCCGGTTCTAGAGCTCAACCGCATTGCTCGAGACTCGCTTCACAACATTATGAATGCTAATCGTGATCGTGATCCGCCATCACTGAGGAGAAGCAAATGAGGTCAATCAACGTAATGCCGATGGAAGAGAACAACCGCCTTCGTGAAGAACTGACTACCGCTCGCTCCACCGCACTCCTACCGATGCATGATGAGTACGAACGCTAATGGAAGAGCTAGAGCGAGAAAGAAGGGAAAAGACAAAGGCAAAGGGAAAAGACCTCGTAGTTTCTCAGATCTTTTCTTCCCTTACCTTTGTATCTATCTTATATTTTGAAAACTCAGTAATCAGAACATCTTGTTTATAAATACGTAAGAATATCTGTTTTTCAAAATTGTCTTGTTTAAATTCTTGTTACTTTACTTCATATATTCTGCTTAGAATTTAAACGCTCGCTTAAATTTATTTTGAACCCGCTAATCCGCTGTGTCGTTTCTATAACTTTTTATACCCTTGTATGCACTTAGATTAGTTCTTTACACTTGAGGTGCTCGTCTGTTTGATAGAGGCATGTCTTCTACTACTTTATATATAAAATTCTCAGATATGTTATTATCTATCATATAGTCTGTTTTTTGCCCTCATTTGTAGTAATGATGACCAGATATAAATAGGAGGAGATTGTTGATTCTTATGTTTAGATTTATATCTGTTCAAGACATTACATTAGTTTTATACTTCGCTGGCTAATCGGGCGCATCGATTAGCGTGGCACCGTGTATAGAACTTTGCCAAGTATAGTTTTTATAGGACTTTAGTGTCACCGAAAGACCTCTCCACAAGCTCTATCTAAGACCCGCTTAAAGCCCACAAACGGTAGACCTCGTGTCCACTTGATCTTCTATGACGTGTCCTATCCAGCAATGACTCATTGGATTAATTCAAACTTATCCTATTCACTATTTGAATTAATCCAAGGCATTCCCTGACATATCAAGCTGCCCAAAGCAACTTTCCGAAAAGCAAGAAGACTTTTCGTCCTGAACAGTGAAAGCAAGAAAAGCAGATTGTCTCCTACTTTCTGCAACTACTCTCAAATCTGACACCTAAATCGCCCACTTTTTGAAGATCTCGTAAATCATTCCCTCGCTCTAGATATCTGCGGAAGACGAAAATCCTTGACGATGCCCCATGCATTTAATGCATTGTTGAAAAGAGCTGTTGAAGTATTCGTCTTCTCCAACGGATCTTTTGAAGTGCACCTGCTATAAATGCTGCCATTGAAGACTGGAAAAGTAAGCAACTGTACAAAATCAATCGAACACTTAAAAGGATTGCTCTGGAACTTCATAAACTCCAAGTCTTTCAACTCGATTGCAATCAAGAGATCCTCTACTGATCTAGAAGTCTAGTCAACAACAAGACAATCCACACTATTTGCTTTAACTTCTTGTTGTTTACATTCATCAACTATACTTCTGCACGAATTAAATATCTTGTATTTACAGATATTTAATTCCCTAGACCCCAAACACAAGTCAATATTTTTTACACGATCAACTAGGGATATTCTTTGTAATTGATCTAAAGTGGAAAACATAGTGCACTATTTAAATCCAAGGTTGACTGCCTTGGTGGTGGACGTAGCACTCTTTATAGTGTGAACCATCCCAAAATACTTGTGTTATTTCTTCTTTTGTTTGTCGATATTTGAACTTAAGTACTTTGATTATCTTTATCCATTTACAAGTAACTTAAAGTAATCAGAAGGTCTACCGGTAGTCCTTATCGGCAGACCTGGATCAACTTCTTTGAAGGTCTTCCGCTACTTAATCTTTTCAATAGATTATAAGTACCTTTCAAAGAATTTACCTAAAAAGTTTTTAGTGATTAAATAAGCTATTCAACCCCCCCCCTTCTAGCTTATTATTGTGACCATTGGGACCCACACGGCTGCTGAGTAATTTTTTAGCTCAGTTAGAGGTTAAGGTGGTTAGTTATAAGTTTCAGCAATGTTACCACGAACCTTGTTAAACACATTCACAAGCATATAAGAGTTGGTGATGCAAGTTGGGTGTTTGTTGCAACTTGACTACTAGAGTGCTGATCTGTGATTTCAAGGACACAAGAATGTTACACAAAAAGCTGCTATGTCAATAATTCACTAAATTTTCTCAAGGCTTTGGTTGCTCTTGAAAAATCAAGATATTTTTAGAAAGGATGGTTGGAAAAATACTTATTTGAGCCTTTTAGAACTATCATGTTTTCTGGTCTAAGAATGATAGTCTGAGAAAAATTATTTATGTACACACTCGTGCGCCACACACACACACACATGAACAATCTATTAGGTCATTAGTTCTACTTTGGACATGAAAATATTCTAAGCACAAGTAATTGAGTATTTTTCTGCGTATTTCCACTGGGAATTTTCTGCATGTTTCCACTGGGAACGTCGTATATTTACTCATAAAATCTTTGCAATGCCTCAAAACCCAATAATCTTGGCATGTTAAAGATGTGTGACTGAAGGCATACATGTCCTATATTGCCATCAGTTGATGCTATTTGGTCTTTGCTTCATGCTTCCCCGCACATATAAAGACGTAAGTCGAACCGCAACATGTCATAAACCCGAGAAAACAAGAACAAACAAGATACTAAAAAGAATACCCAAGGGCTCTTCAGATTGCAATATACATTGACAAAATGCCGGTATGTATTTTGTAATTACTTTAGAGAATAATAATCTTGGTTTAAAGACCTCAAGAGGTGGGAGAGATGGCAAGGGCACTCAGGCAAAGCCCTTGAGGTCCTTGGTTCCAATCCTCATATCAACAATGGGTCACACTTACCTATCAAAAAAATAAAACAATAAAATAATAATCTTGGTTTAGTGAGCAAGAATTTGTCTTAATTTGTATCAAATACACACGCTGAATGTCATAACCAATCAGGAGTTATGATTCTGAAAGCACCAAGAATTGGCACAAATCATAAATGAAGATAATGGAGCTTAATTTGATTTTCTTCTCTTTTTATTTTATTTTTTATGATTTGGGTCTAATACCCGATGGTTTCCTTGGCAGCTAGAAGGTGTTTTACACAATTGTTGAAGATCTTCGCCTAAAAAGCAATTTTGTTACATTGTTGCACGACATGCAAGTCCGGGGTCAGTAAACATATTTTTGCATATGCTCGCTATTGAGTCGATCCGTTTTTTTTTCCTAGGATTCTGCTTTTTTCGATAAATTATGTTGGTTTTTCTCTGTATAGATGCTGTAGTGGTCAGGATTTGGACGTGGCTTTATTATGAACTTGTCCTCATCTTAAAAAAAAATTGGCATCTTGTTTGAACAAGTTTCTGTAACTATTGTCAAAATTGGTTGGATTTGGACGTGGCTTTACAACTATTGCATCTTGTTAAATAAATATGAAAGTGCCAAATTCCCAGTTGGGATTATGTTTATCTAGAATATATATCTGCTCATCCTTGAATCAGGTTACACATTTCAGGAACAGAACAAGATCCAGGATTGCTTTTAAATTTTTTTTTGTTGGAAAATGACTATTACACCGTTTTATAAATGTTGTATAAAGTTTAATACAACGTTTATAAATAAAACGTTGTAGAAATTTTTATACAACGTTTATTAAAAAAACGTTGTAGAAAGTTTTTACAACGTTTATAAACGTATAAAGTTTTATACAACGTTTTTTAAAATGTTTAACGTTTCATAAACGCTAGAAAGTTTTATACAACGTTTATGAAGAAAACGTTGTAAAAAACTTTCTACAACGTTTATGAAGAAAACGTTGTATAAAACTTTTTACAACATTTAAAAAAAAAACGTTGTATAAAGTGTATTACAACGTTTTCTTCTTAAACGTTGTAGAAAACTTTCTACAACGTTTTATTAGTAAACGTTGTGTTACATTATTAACAACGTTTTTAAAATGTTGTTATTATTGTCCACAATGTTGTGTAATGACATAAGACAACGTTTTTTGCAACATTTTTTTAAAACGTTGTAAAAAAAGACCTATTACAACGTTAGTTTCCACAACGTTTTTTAAAACGTTGTTAAAGACCTATTACAACGTTTTTAAAACATTGTGAAAGACCATTTTTGTTGTAGTGAGAGTCTGCATAGACTTCGAGATCTTTGGCTCCCCTTTGGAGAGATTCTTCTAGGCCAGCAATACAGGCTTCATACTCGACTGTATTGTTTGAGCACTCGAACTCCAACCTTATGACTAACAGAGTATGAGAATCGGCTGGGTTTATGAGTAAGATTCCTATGCCAAAGCCTCTTTTATTTGCGGCTCCGTCAAAGAACATCTGCCAGCTGGTGTCATGGTCAGTGATTTCCAGGACACCTTCGTCTAGGGAGTCAGGCTTAGTTGCATCTTCTGATTTTAAGGGCAGATCGACCAAGTGGTCTGGAATTATGCTGCCTTTGACAGATTTGAGTGTGACATAAGTTATGTCAAACTCGTTGAGAAGAAAGGACCACTTAGCCAATCGGCTGGAAAGTGATGGCTTGTCGAAGATGTACTTTATAGGGTCCATCCTGGATATGAGCTTGATGGATCGTCCTTGCAGGTAGGTCTTAAGCCTTTGAGTTGCCCAGACTAGGCCAGTGTAGCTTTTCTCCAAAGCTGAATAGTTTAGCTCGCTTCCTTGCAGCTTCCTACTTATGAAGTAGATGGCGTTTTCAGCGTAGGAATCTTCTTTTTCTTGGGCGAGCATAGCCCTACTGACGTGTCTGTGACGGTTAAATATATGAGGAGAGGTTTATGTGTATGGGACGGAGCTAGCACAGGGGGATTGGTAAGGTAGACTTTTATTTTTTCGAAGGCTAGCTGGCATTTCTCATCCCAGATTTGGTCATTATTTTTCTTTAGGACTTTGAAGAGGGGCTCACATGTGGTTGTCAGCTGCCGGATGAAGCGGCTGATATACTGCAATCGACCTAGGAAGCCTTTGACTTCGGTTGGAGTTTTTGGCCGTGGCATGTCTATGATGGCTTTTATTTTTGTTGGCTCGATCTCGATGCCCTACTCGGTCACTAAGAATCCCAAGACCTTGCCTTTGGTAACCCCAAATGTGCATTTGGTGGGGCTAAGCTTCATTTGGTGTTTCCTTAACCTTTCAAAGAAATTTCGAAGGTCATTGATATGGGCATCCGTTGGTGTCGCTGGAGTGCACGATCATGTCGTCAACATAGACCTCAATTTCTTTATGGATCATGTCGTGGAAGAGCGTGGTGGCAGCCCTTTGATAAGTAGCCCAAGCATTTTTCAACCCAAACGGCATGACATTGTAGCAGTAAATCCCCCAAGGGGTGGTGAATGAGGTCTTCTCTTGGTCCTCTACTGCCATTTTAATTTGATTGTAGCCCAGCATGCCGTCGACGAAGGATCTGACTTTATGAGCAGCAACGGCGTCTACCACAATATCAATATTGGGTAGAGGGAAGTCATCTTTGGGCGACGCCTTGTTGAGGTCGCGGAAGTCTACACAGATCCGGACCTTCCCGTTGGGCTTGGGAACGGTCACTATGTTAGACAGCCAGATCAGGTATTCAACCCGAATGAACTTGTCATGCAGATGCTTCATGATTTCTTCTTTAACTTGTAGTGACCATTCTGGCTTGATCCGGCAGAGCTTTTGCTTGATTGGCCAAGCATCCGGATATATGGGGATCCGGTATTCGACTATGGCTGGGTCTAGCCCCGACATATCTTCGTAGGACCATGTAAATATGTCCATGAACCCTTTGAGGAGATCAATGAGTGCTACCCTTTCAGAGCCTTGCAGGTAGCTGGGGGAAGAAGTAGGGATATTATATCCGAATTGGTCCACCAGATCTGCAAGCGTCAAAAGTGGGCCGGTCGTAGTATACCAGTTCTGCAGAGGCTTATCAGCAATAAGCTCGAACTCAGCAAGGAGCCTCTCATAGTCAGTGCCTCCATCTATCATACCCAGGAAGCTGTCTCCTAGACATTTATTAGAAACCCCTTTTATTGATTAGCATATTTATAACACCTTCATTCTTGGCTAATTAGATCAACCTGACCTTTTAGACCACCTTGGCGTGATCTGTTTCAAACATTCTTGTGCCTGCCACCGTAATTACCTCATTATCAATGAGATCCTGAATTGCACCTCTGAGTGAATAGCATTTGTCGGTAAGATGGCCGCTGCAACAGTGATATTCACAATATTGGGCATGGTTCCAGGTGGCGGGTAAAGGTTTGGGTGGTTGGTAATTATCAATGGGTTTAAGTATCCCATGAGCCCACAGTGTTTGGAGTATTTCAGACCTTGGGGTAGGTAAATCATCATAGTGCCTCAGGATTACTTCCCTCCTTCCTCTTGGCTTGGGCAAGCTACCAGATTGAGATTTGGTCAGGCAATTGGGTGGAGTTTTTTCTTTTGGGTAATATTGCACTGGGATTGGTTCACCTGGACTCTGGTTTAGGAGAGATTCGTTTCCCAGTACACAAATTATTTCTTTTGGAATCCCTGGGGTGGATTGCTGAGAATAAGTATTTGAGGGATCAAGAGGAAGATAATTCTTTTGGTTATAATAGCAGGCATTTAGGTGAGGGAGGTTGGGGTTGATTTCTGGAGGATATGGATTAGAATTATGGGTATTTGAAACCATACTTTCTTGGGCAATGTGATTATTATTTGGTTGATGGCTGGCACTTGGTTGCTTTCCGAAGGCTTGGAAAAAGATATTTTCTGAGGTATCGGGATGACTCATTTCAGGAAAGTTGGAAGTATTAGGAACATATTTCGGGATTTTGATCTTTTGGGAGAAAGCGGCAAGAGTTTCTGAGAAACCTGCTAGAAGATCATTCACCACCTGATTTGTTATCCTTTCAGCATGGGCGTCCAATTCCTTCTTCAGCCAAGCCTCAAGTCCAGGAGGAGGTACATACTCAGGAGTTTCTTTCTCTGGTTCCCAGTTGTTCCAATTGTTGCTAGCTTCCATCATTGCCTGTTTATTTCTAGCTGCCATTCTGCTCGGATTTGTACTTTTTGAACTGATTCTGCCCTTACCTGATCTGTTTCTGATACCCTCTAATCTGATTTCTGCACTTATTTCCGGTATCAACCGGCCAGTACTATCTCTGCCTTTTCAAATTCGGGCCAGGTTTCTGAGGAAAATGGGTTTAGAGGTATCATAAGGTTGGCTGAAGGCTTTTTGGGCTTGGAGTACACCGTGTCTTTATTAGTATATTTTATTATTATTATTTTCCCTACAATTGACCGGATAAGCACCCGCTTTATTTTGACAGTCTCGGGACTTTTCCTGAAACAATGGATTCTTTCTCCAGAGTATAGGACCAACGTATTCCACGTACCTTTCGACTCCCCAAGATCGGACTGATCCCAGGCGAAGGGCCTATACTCTTTCCAGGATCCACCATTCGAAATGATTTAGGTCGAGCATTAGAGAATAATAAATCAGCCCATGTGTACTTATTTTTTTTCTTGCGCAATTTTTTTTCATCATTTTTTTTGACTTGCGCATTTTTTATTTATTTTTATTTTTTTTACAGGGGCTGACCCACGATTCAACAATGCAAAAACCGGTCGGTCTTTGAAGTGTCCTGAGAATCTATATGCATTTTAACGATGGCTTATGCAGGGGGTAGGCTGGTCACGGGCTGGACCGGCCCGGTCCAAGCCGGTCGGGTTTCGCTTGTCAACGGGCCGGGTCGGGCCTAAACAATAACGTGCCTGAAGAAACTCAAGCCCAACACATGTACGCCTCGGGCCTGTGGGCCAAAATATAACTTTTTTTTTTTTCAAAAAAATCACAAGTTATGGCATTGGAAATTTGGAATACAGTTGGTTTATGAAAGCCTGAAAGGTACTTTACCAAGGCAATGACCATAAATTACAAGCTATGCAGTCTTGTCCATATCCAATATTATCCATACGAGCTGAGAAATTCGAGCTCATGACATTCAAGACTAATTAATACAAGTTAGAGAATATAAGAGAAACCAAGAAGAAAAAGAAATGCCCAGCTATTCTAACCCAAAATGTCAACAAAATGATGTATAACTATAATCCCACTCTAACTCCAATAATATCATATCATCATATGCATTATGCAGTTTGCAACAAAGTTGTTTCAAGGACAAATATCGAATTGACGGCTTTCTTGTGGAGTGGATGGAGTAACAGCGCAGCGGCGGTCTGGCACTCTAGCAAGGTGAGTCGGCGTCGGCGAGAAGAGATGAAGTCTATAGAGAGTTAGAGAGAAATCGAAGAGAAGACGACGACCTGTACTGTAGTGTCGGCTGCCACTTTGGAAAGACTCGGAGTCAGAGTCTGTCTCAGTATGACCGGCGACGACAGCTTGGCGTCTAGAGAGTGCCGGAGGAAGGAGACGAGTGAGGACCGAGGGATGGACTGGATTGTGAAGGCAGATTCGCTGGTAGTTCAAAGGGTTAGGGGCGGAGGCGATTTGATCTGGCAAGTGGCGAAGGCAAGAAAAGAGATTGAAAATCTCAAATTTGAAACGGGAGGAATAGGCAGGCAGAAGATTCATTGATTGGGATTTGGGAAGGACGAAGACATGTGCCTGCCTTGGCCCTTGACTGCCTTCAGGCTTTAGCCTTCTCAAAATCTGAAGTCATGTACTTCATTACATATTATTATATTTATATTTAGGCTATTTACCTATAAATTGAGGACATGACTCATTAGGAAATAGGAGGCAGACATGACAATTGACAATACATGACCTTTGAAAAATGAAAACGGAGCACTTTTATTTCAGTTTTGTAATTTTTCCATTTTTTTTAAGTTCCTTTGACTTTTCAACATTTTTGTTTTCGGGCCGGGCCAGGCTTGTTGGGCTTTTCGTGTTCGGGCTATGTTCAACCAACGGGCTTGCCGGGCCGGACCAAATAGGCCCGGATTTTTTCGGGCCTTCTAAATTGAGGCCCAAGCCTAAGGAAAATCCGGTGGGCTGGACCAGGCCCATGGGTCGGGCTCAATTTTGACAACTCTAGGTATAGGGTAGCAGTTCGGAATATACTTATATGCGTGCGCGTGTGTGCATAGAGATGTTAATAGGGCCGAGAACCGCAGGTTCGAACCTTTTAAACAGGGTTTTTTCAGGGTTAGGTTCCGAAAATTACGAACCGTTTAGTTCCCGGGCTAAACGGGTTGGACCTATAGGCCCACTTTTTGACGGGTTGACCCGCTAGGTTTAGGTTTGGACCGCCGGTTTAAGGGTTTTTTGAAAAAAAAAGGAACAAATAATTGGAATAATGAATTGACTATATCCCGTAACTAGTAACCTAACCTAATTCAGATTCGTCATTTCCTCTTTCCTCATCACAGAGTCATGGTCACAAAGAGAGCAGAGAGACAGAGAGGCGAAGACGCAGAGACCAACTGAGCAAGAGACGCCCTGGGCCACCCACGATCCGCATCGGCCAGCACTCCCCGCCGCCTCGCCGTGCCACTCATTAGGCTTCATCACTTCCGTGACTTCGTCAGTCCATCATCACTCTCACATCCTCTATAGCTCCGCCTCCATTCCTCCCTCCTGCACTCCCAGCCCAGCCGGCCCAAAGTGTACTCGAGTCTTAGTCGCAAGTGAGCAGGCAAGAACCGAGAGAGACTCGAGCAAGAGCTGCAAGACGCGCTTCACGACTTCGCCCGCCAAGCAAACGATCGAGACTCGCCGTCGCTACTCGCCACCGGCCAACCGATGGATCTGTGACTTAGTGAGTTCGTCATTCGATCCTCGCCCCTTTCAATTTTCAACCGTAAGTAATTAGTCCCTAATTAAGTAATTTCTATTGAGTTCTCTTTCTCCGCATCCTAGGCTCGATTTTGGAATCCTTTAGTAAATAGTAATTAGTATGTTTCAAAGATGCGTGTACTTGAAAGTGTTACTCAATTTGTGATTGAATTAGATGTGTGCTTGATGAAGTTCTTGAAATTGTTTGCTCAAACTTAACTATTGAGTCTGCTGAGCTCTTATTGGGTATGAATTACACTAAGTTGTTGCCTTATTTTCTTATAAGTTGGGCCCTTGCCTAGAAAGAATGTAGTATTAAAATTGTGTGTCATAATGTTGTTGAAAGCAATCGTGAGCGAAGCAGTGCATTGAGAAAAATAATTTGCTTATGATGGATGTGATGTAGTTTGACTCTACAATTGCTGGGAAAAATAATTTCTTGTTGGTTTAAGACGTAAATTCTTTTGAGTCCTCGGCTTGTGTTAGATTTTGATTTCTAATTTGGTTCCTTAAATCAGAGGGAAATGATTGATTTTGAATTATATATATATATATATAAGGCTTTTAATTTTTTTAGGTGTAACCCGTTTAAAACCGAAACCGAGAGAGGTAGGTTTAGGTTTGTAATTTTAGCGAACCGTTTAAACCGCGACCGATTAGGGACCGAAACCGGCAGGGCTGAACCGATAAACATCTCTATGTGTACAGCCTCTAAAAAGCAATAAAATCTTTTTTTTCTTTTTTTTTTCCAGATATAAAAAACGGAAAATAAACAGATATGACCTGTTTTGCTGTTATGCGTGGATTTTTTCGGCTTTTTTAGTTTGAGCGCAAGCAAGTAAGCACATCACATCAAGAAATAGAAAGAAAAGCGAGAATTTATCTATCCCTATTAATTACAAATCGGTCCTATATCCCCAAAATAAAATGACACACAAATATGTACAAATTTGTGAAATAAAAATGAACAGGATGCAATAATAATATAGAGCCGAAAATGAAGCAATATTAAAAATAAAGCCTTGGCCCTTTTGTTGTGCGGCCCGAAAATTTATTGCAAATATATATATATATATATATATATATATATATATATATATATATATATATTGAAATATATATTTTTAAATATATCCGTAACAGTTACTGGAACGAGACTACTGCAAGATGAAGGATCATATCGACAAATATAGACACGGATGTATATGAACGTTATATTCAAATGCATAAATTAATATAACACGCATACTTTAGCCAGACACAAAGAAAAACAAAAAAAGTTTTTTTTATGAGTCTAGCCCTCCATTTTTATTTAAAATAAAAACGATCTCCCCAGCAGAGTCGCCACTGTGGGTTCCCAGGAAAATGTGCCCGCGCCTCGCACGCCCTTGGATAGGGGTGCACGTACGTGCGGATGCGGGACACTACTGTTCTCATTCCATCCTCCCTTGTTTAGGAGACGACGAAATTAAAAGTGCGAGAAGAGTGTTGTCTAAGATAGCACGTTCGAATACGCCTCAGTAACTTTCAATGAATTTTTTGTCCAATATGGGAGTTTTGGGTTTTCTACATCAAGTTATCCCTTTTTTAGGGGATACCAGGATATAGGAATACATCACCCTTTCATTCTCATTCTCCCTTTTTAGGGGAAAAGAGAAAAGTGCAAGAAAGGAGTGTTGCGAGGCCCCATTATGGATTTTATAAAAATAGCCTTATGTCCTATTTTGGATCACTATGGGTGCTTTGGGTTTTCTATATCAAGTTATCCCTTTTTTAGGGGATACCAGGATATAGTAATACATCACATTTTCATTCACATTCTCCCCTTTTTAGGGGAAAACGGAAAAGTGCAAGAAAAGATGTTGCGAGGCCCCACTGGATCCAAAATGTTTTATATAGTCGCCACCTTTATTTTGAGGAAGAAATAAAGAAAACCAAAAAAGAAAACCAGAGATTGTAAAAACGGGTTCGAAGGCTAAGTTACGAGTTGGGAAGGTGCTAGGCACCCAACTCGCCCTTTCGGTCTCAAAAATAGTTTTTGGCTAAAATATGCTTTTGGTTATATTTATCTAGCAAATAAATAAAACATTAAAAGATAGGAAATAAAAACAAATACATTCGTGGCTACATTATTTACAGACTTGCAGCCGTCTCTTTACAAATAGTTACAAATATACCTAAAAATATTTGGCCATAATAATGACTCTTTTTAGTGCTATTTCCTAACTAAATCCGGGCAGCACAACTGCTTATATTTTTACATTAGGTCGGATGGAAAGTAACACTTTTACAAATAAAAATCTTAAAACTTACCTACTAGCGGACAAGGGTGTGCTCGCTCTGTCCTTCAGAGAGATGGAGTCTTTTTTTTGATGAAGTGGTGCGGGGATTCGGGCAGAATAACTGCTTCTGACAGTTACTTTTGGCCTCGGGATCTGGGCGGAGTAACTACTTAGAATTGATTGATTGATTGTTTGAGGGAGGCGAAAATCGGGTAGAATAACAACTTATTTATGGCTGATTTGACCTTTTAATTCGGGCAGTGCAACTGCTCTTTCTGAGATTTTTGGACCGGGGAAATAGGGTGGAAACGCCCACTAAGGGGGTGGCTCAGTGGTAGAGATGTGATTTCACAATGTGTGAGGTCTCAGGTTCGATCCCTTCCCACGCCCCCCTTAGGGAAAAAAAAATATGGTGGAAACGTAGCTGGGGGCTAAGGCTCACTTTGACCGGTTAGTTTTGGGTTTGGAGGAGATTTGGTAGGGTTTCGAGGCTTTATAGAAGGATCTCTCACTATCTCACTCCGCTCTCTATTTCTCCAACGTAACAACAACGCGGAGAGTTTTGGGGAAGAAAATGTGTGTTTGAAAGTGAACCCCGAAGGCTCTATTTATAGCCTGGAGAGAGGACACCGAAGGAATTTCTTTTTCTTCTTCGTGCTTCATTTGATTGTACAGAACGCCGGATAATTTGCACATTACGCGAATTGTTGCTCTAGTAGCGATTTGGGAAGCATGTAGCCTGACTGGTGCCACCCATAGTAAATGCGGGCGCCACCCCCACTTCTTCCATGTGTGGCGCCAGCTTTGGCTTTCTTGTTTCATTTTTGGCACTTTTGGCTCCTGTATTTCACTGGTTTGCGCATCCTGCTTTGTCTTTTGCATCTTTGAACCCTGTAACTTGACATTTGTTAAGTTTTACAGATCTTGATATTTCATGTCATGTTACATACCAGGGGTACGAAATTGGAGTGTTTACATAAGGGTTGGGGTAAGGTCTATGTCCACTCTAACCTTTTTTTTTCAAAAAAAAAAATTAACTTTGAAACTTTCAGAATATTTGAAATTTGAATTGTTAAACTGCTTATGAGATCATGATGTCTATGAGTTGTCTGTCGTGAGTCTCGTGACTGGTCTGGTTGGTAGTGTTCTAAAAATCGTCCTAAGCAGTCGCCTAGGTGCTGGGGGTCTCCACGACGCCGCTATTTTAGTCAAATCGGCCAGGGAAAAATCATCGGCTAATTGCTCAAGTCGACGCCTACGCCTAGCCCAGTTGAAGTCTGAAGATCTCTCTTTTTTTTTTTTTAATTTACGTAAGAAGGGATCGAACCTAAAATCTCGCACTTTGTGAAGCTCATCTCTACCACTGGACCATTCCCTTAGGGGCGAAGTCTGAAGATCTCATTTTGGTGCTTCTTTACCAAATCAGACAAAAAAATAGCATACCTCACCGATTTCGGCTGATTTTGTAACAGACCAGTCAAAACTCAAGAGCGAGCTACCGTAGCAAAATGGAGAAATTTTCAAAGGTAAATGTAGAGAAAGAGAGATATAGAGAGAACGAAGAGAGGATAAGAGATCTATGATTTCTGTATATGAGGGATTGTATTTGTGAGAGAGAGAGAGAGAGAGTGTGTGTGTGTGTGTGAGAGAGAGAGAGAGAGAGAAAAATGACTAGATGAGTATAAAACCTTTGGATTTTGGAGTGGTGGCCATGGGCGCTCTCGCGAAGGCTTTGACTGCTTGGAACTATAAAGAAAGAGAATAGATAGTAGAGAAAAAATGCATTGTAGCTGAGCAAGAGAGCCTCTACCGTGGGGACTTTTTCCTAGAGCTGTCAAACGGGCCGAGCCGAAATAGTGGCGGGCCTCCTAGAACTCAAGCCCGGCTCATGTGCACTTCGAGCCTCTGGGCCTCTGGGCCTTCTGGCTTATGGGTCAAAAAAATAACTATTTTTTTATTTAAAAAAACTCACAAATTAGCTAATAAAAGTTGTATAACACATCAAAAGTTCAAAACACATATACTTACTAGTCTAACTTACACAATTATAAAGCAAAAGTACAACCAACGCAAATATAAACAAATGTAGTAACTTCAATAATTAAACGAAACATAAACTAGAAAAACTATAATGTTACAGACCAAAGAAAAAAAATATATGTGCTACTTGAAGGGTATTTTTTTTTCAAAAAAGTTTTAACCAAATTGAAGTTCATCATACTGTCCCCAATTTTTTAAAATGTGTTTTCTGAGGATAGATAAAGTTTTTCGGGTTCTAGTTTGCAAAACCATACTAACTTCCAAATATTCATTTTTTGATTCGACCGATACAATCTAGCATTTAAATTTTACTTTTTATCAAGTTTATACTATTGAAGGTTTTTATTAGCTAATATCAGAGAGATACTCAATTAAATAGATCAGTTTCGATAAAATTACTAACCACAACCATACTAAACTAGATTGGAACTTGGAAGATCAACTTCATTTCCTCTTTGTAAGTGTCACTTTCATCAATTTAAAATATGAGTTTCAACAAACAAGAGAGCAATGATTTGGAAATAGATCATATTATGTCATAAATTTATCTAACCAAAAGAAAAAAAAGGGAAAAAAAGTAGTCTAAATAAATGCCTGATAGTTTTTTCTTTTTAGATTCATGTTTTAGCTTTTAACTTTGTAATTAAGTTTAAGTGTTTAACTTTATGATCGGGCCTGACTTTTCGGGCTTTTTAAGGTCAGGCCAAACATGGCCCACGGGCCGGACCAAAGAGGCCCGACTTTTTCGGCCCTTCTAAATTGATGCCCAAGCCCTTAAAAAGTCAGGTGGACTAAACCAGGCCTATGAGATAGACTCAATTTTGACAGCTCTACTTTTTCCACACCAATTTTCAAGGCACGGATAGGTTGTTTGACCTATGTGAGGTGAATTATCATTGGGAAACATAGAGTGAGGTGATTTTATTTTTTTAAAGAAAGACTCTTCTTGTTTATAGTGCAATATGAGTTGTACATAGAAGTATCCTAATATTTCTAAGTTAATTGTTAAGCTTTTTACTTACCTTATATTTTTATGGGGATATTTTTTAGTACTATATTTAAATATTTAAGTTTAAAATATTAAGAAATTTATAGGCCAAATTACAAATTTTCCCCTAAAATATACATTCAATCTTAGATCAGTACCCAATATAAAGTTTGTGTCAATTTGGTACATGGTGTTACCATTTGTACCAAATAGCTACTTATGGCCAACTTTTGTTAGTGAAAAAACGTTAATTCAGACAGATTTAAGTTCGGCCCTAGGTAGCTATTTGATACAAATGACAACATCAGGTATCAAATTGGAATAAAATTATATTGAGTAGTGATTTAGGATTGAGTGTATACTTAAGGGAGAAATTTATAATTTGGCCAAATTTATAATATAAGAATAATTAGGCCAAATTACTTTTTACCACCCAAAGTATCCACCAAATCCCAGTTTAGCACCTCAAATCAGTTTTGTCCCATTTTAGCATTCAATATTGCCATTTGTCCCATTTAACCCCCTCCCGTTAGTTGTCGTTAGAAACTCAGCGTTAAATCGCACGTGGTCTTCACGTGCAAGGTTATTTTCGTCTTTTAATAGAACTCATTCTCACACACAGAATCATCCAAATCTTATTCCGCCCCCACCCTCTCTCGTCGTCACTTTTCAGTCGCCGGGAAACTCGTTAGTGCGATAGAATAACATTTCTATTCCTTCATCTATCTCTGCCTCCACCTCTTTAGCCAACTACTACATTCATACACAGAGGGCTTGTTTTGGTAATTTTTGATGTACAACGATGATATCAACTATTACTCCACCAACTGACCACCGGTCATGGCGGAAGACGTGGTTCCAAAAACCTTCCGATCACTCTCCGACACTGCCGAGCGAAAATTCGTCAAAGTCCGTGACGTGACACCATATGGCCACGGCCTGAACCACTACTTTCTGAAAGTATTCAAAGCTTACATGCGGTTATGAAAGTACCAGCAAGAGAATCGAGCGAAGCTGGTCGAATCGGGCCTCCAGTGCTGGGAAATTGGCGAGATCGCTTTTCGGATTGGTCAACTTTACTTCAACCCGTACATGAGGACGAGTGAGGCTAGGTTTTTGCTCGAATCATATATTTTCTACGAGGCTATACTGAACCGAGGGTATTTTGAAGGATCAGATAAGGTTTCGGAGAGGGATCGAGGGTTGAGGTTTAAGAAGATGAGGTTTTACGCGAAGTTTTTGCTTGTTTCGTTGATTTTGAACCGGTGGGAGGTGGTCAATTTTCCTGTTGAGAGGTTTAAGGCTCTTGTTGACGATAGCTGAGTTTCCTGATTTGAATGTGCAGATGGTGGTGAGTTTGAGGGAAGAGAGACAACATGTAAAAAGACGAAAATAACCTCGCACGTGAAGACCACGTGCGATTTAACGCTGAGTTTCTAACGGCAACTAACGGAGGGGGTTAAATGGGACAAATGGCGATATTGAATGCTAAAATGAGACAAAACTGATTTGAGGTGGTAAACTGGAATTTGGTGGATACTTTGGGGGTAAAAAGTAATTTGGCAGAATAATTATGTCTTAATTTCTCGACCCCGCCTAGGCGCTCTAGGTTCTAGGCCCCAGTCGAGCGCCTAGCACCCACCTAACTATTTTTAGTACCTTGCTGGCTGGTATGGGACGGTCCGTGACGATTGGATTTCTCTTTGTTTGTTGCATGTTTCGTCCTTTCGTTTCCTTGTTCTAAAAATTATCTAAAACGACTTATTTATCTTTTGAGTTTTATGCTATATTGTTTTGGAACACCTCCTTTCTATATATATTTGGTTGGTTCTCTTTGTGGGTCCACCTCTCCTTAGTTTTTCGAGGGGCGATGTCTTAACTTATTGAGCATTGTTCACTTTCGGGGTGTAAATGAGAATCACCGAACCACGGAACCAAACCAAACCAGCCTGTTTAGTTTGGTTTTGGTCGAAGACGGTTCGGTTACAGTTTCAAAAATTGGAAAAACCTTCTGTTCGGTTCACGGTTTTTGGTATCGAATCAAAACAAAACAAATTGAACTGAACCAAATCAATCTCTCTCTCTCTCTCTCTATATATATATATATATATATATATATATATATATATATATATATATATATATATATATATATATATATATATATATTATATGACTAAATCAAGACTTTAGATTATGTATATTAGATGATCTAAAGGTTTAAAATAATTAACAAATGTTATATATATATATATATATGTGTGTGTGTGTGTGTGTGTGTGTGTGTGTGTGTGTGTGTGTACAGTTGTACATATATACTAAACCAAACAAAATTTTTATTGTTGGAAAACTATTATTTCTTCCATTGTTTGTGTTTATTTTGGAATTTGTATTGTTTTTTTTATGATAATTTATTTTTAGTATGTTATTTTCTAATTTTAATGTTAATTCCAGATTAAAATCTTATTTTTTTTCTTATTCTTAATGTTGGTTAAGTTGATTAAAAATAATTTATATAAACCACAAAACCGAACCAAACCGAGTGGTTCATTTCGGTTTGAATTTTTTGGAGGCAATAGGCGGCGGATCGGTTCGTACCAAACTGAACTACTTACACTCCTAGTTTAGTCACCTCCTTAACATTATTCTTTTCTTTCAGGTCATAAGTAGATACGATATATTGAGTATGTTCAGATGGGCCTATTGGAGAACCTACTTTAGAATATTTTTTATGAACATTTGTTTTGATTTTATTTTAGTTTGAAATTGATTAAGATATTTTATTCAAGATTGTAAGGCGTTTTTTGGGTTTGGAATTTTTAGTTTAATTGAATCAATGGAATCCCACATTTGTTTTGTTCATACGTATTTGGTATAATAAACATTAATTATTGTGATGTGTCCATAACATGGGCCCACGAAATCAGGCCCATGTTTGGGGCGTTACACCAACACCTTAAAGTTTTGAAAAAATTATAAGTCGGTACATTTTTAAAAACATGTTTTCAAATGAATCCACTTATTTTTTGTACATTTCTTTTAGGTACAATTTTTTTGCAAAAATACTTGTCTATCCTTTGTATATTCTAAGATTGTATACGTAAGTAAATGCAATCAATCATTTTTGGGTTTGGAATTTTTAGTTTAATTGAATCAATGGAATCCCACATTTGTTTTGTTCATACGTATTTGGTATATCGTATTGACACAAACGTTTATTATTATCTTGAATTGTAGGCGGACGTTGTCTCATTAGTCAAACGATGGGCAACCATCAATCGAAATCAGGCCCATGTTTGGGGCGTTGACACCATTTTCATTAATGACATTTTTGTCATTTAAAGTTTGAAATGTCCTTTGATGGCAATGACCACGATACATAATAGCTATCGCTTGACGTCAATGCATAATCGAGAGATAAAATATAAGAGAGAGTACAATGGAGGTTTATTAGGAGATCCATAGGGTTTCTTCTCCACGATGGAGAATAAAAAGATATCTTTTGAAGATCAAGGTAAAGAAAAAAGAGGTTGAGTATCAAGGTTACACAGAGTATTTATATACTCGGTCATTTCTTAAATCAAAGATGAAGCTGTCACGCCAAAGGCTTTTCTCTCTCCAAAATTTGATTTTTCTCCTCATTTTTATCTTTTTGCAAGTCAATTTTTATTTTTTACTTAAAAGAAAAACACAATTTTATTTATGAATAGAGATTTATTTTTCCTTATTTGGATACCAACTCAATTCTCTTCAAAAATAGTGGGGTATGAAAGATTATTGTTGGAAAGATTTGTTCTTTGGGTAGCTTGTAGGTATCAGATTTTATTTTATTTTATTTTTTATTTTTAGTGAATTGAGTACGAAAAGAAAGGAGATACTCCATTGTTTAAAATTGTATCTCTCTTTATCTTTAATTCTTTAATTGTTCCGCAGACTTTGACTATTTTATCAAAGGTATTGACTAATTCGTATTTGGTCATTTGAAAGAGTTGTTCAAAGCTAATTCATTTAATTTTAATGGGGTTGTTAAATTTCAAAATTTATCAATAAAAGTTGTGTTACAGTATTTATTAGTTCCTAATTTACTTTGACTATTTAAGAAAATTATTTCCTGGATTATTAATATTTGTTTAATTCGTAGTATTGATGTGGCTCATAATTAAAGTATTGTGAAAAATAAGGATAAAATGGTAAAAGTGATGTTTAAAAGGTACTCCTCGAACTTATATATAGCAAAAATAACCGATTTCCACGATTTAAGAAGTTAGTTAAAATATCTTGATTTTATATAAAATAAAAGTATATCTAAAATACCCTTAAGAATTCCACTCATCAAACGATAATAATTAATGCAATTTTAACTCATTGTCATCAATTCATTATACTCCCTCCGTCCCATATAAATATTCCAAGTGAGTAAAACACACGGATTAAGAAATGTAATTAATGATATGATGTAAAATATGTTGTGACAATAATACCCATCACACACCTTCTCTCTCTCATTAATTATACACATATTACACACCCTCTCTCTATAATGTAATAATTATAGTATTAAATGAAGGGATATATTAGGAAGATTGATAGAAAATTTGTACATCAAAAGTCATTAGGAACATTAGTTGGGACATCCCAAAATAGAAAGTAGGAATATTTATCTGGGACGGAGGGAGTAACTCATTTTATTAGTGAGTATTGTATGTATCTTGAATTGAAAAACAAAAAGAATTGAAAAACAAAAGAATTACAAAACTATATTTAGGTCTTGAAATTTGTGAGTAGAGTTTAATATGGTGATTTTGCTTATATTTAGGTCCAAAAATTTGGTATTTTTGCTTATATTTAGGTCAGGAGGGAGTAAGTTTGGACAATTATTTTGGGACGGACGAAAAAAGGAAAGGAGGACGATAATTTAGGGACGGAGGGGTAATATATATTATTCTAGTTGACGACACGCTTTAAGAAAAACAATTGATTTGATTATTTATATTGATTTAATGTGTAGTTTCCTTTAATATCCATGTGTATGTGGCCCATAATTAAAGTAGAGTGAAAAAATATGGGTAAAGTGATAAAAGTGGTGTTCTAAAAAGGTAAGTTTAAAGTGGACAATTATTTTGGGACGGACGAAAAAAGAAAGGAGGACGATAATTTAGGGACGGAGGGAGTACATAATTTCAAATAAAAATTCATTGATAAAATTGCGATTAATATCAATTTTTATTTGATAAAATCGAAAAAAAATTCTTAAGTAGGGCGTGAGAAAAAATTGAAGCTGTCAACTCGCATTTTGTGAAGTCTCAGACTTTGTGACTGAGTCACCGGTTAAGGACAAATCAATTAATTCTTATCAACCAATAAACATTACTATTGTAAGTAGTAGTAGTACTACTTTTTGTCCCGTTTGGAGGTCACTAAAGAGAGCACAAACCTTAATCATTCTAGATTTTTAATCATTAAACAATGTCTTAAGTGAAGGGACCGGACGTAATACCTCATACACTGAGGGACACGTGGATGCCAGCATAACAATGTCACTTAATTAAACAATTGTTAGCACTTAATTTTCTCACGTAATTACTAATCCTTGTTCTATGTTTATCTATAATTTTTAGAGGTAAAGTATTAAGAGTTCGAGCTTGTGTATTCCTACTAGGTTAAGACTCTGTTTGTTTCACGGAAAACGATTTCGAGAAAATGATTTTCGAAAAATAATTTTTAGAAAATGAAAAGATTTCATTTGTAGGTGTTTGGTAGATCTTTTGAAAATATGTTAGAAAACAATATGTGAATAAATACAAAAAGTAAATTCTAATATTAATACACATATTGAACATAAAATAGTGTTTGATGTACATGTTTTGGATCCGCCTTAATGGGGTGTGGGCCTCATCTAATGACCCATTATATTTTACATAATGTCGAAGGCTTGGGCAGGCAGATAGTCTTGCCCATTCCATCCTAGTATAAATAACCCCACTAGTCCATAGTGAAGGGAACTATTTCTCTATCTTTTTTGATTTAGAATCACACATGAACTTGGGGGCTGCGCGCCCTTTCTTTCATACTCAGTGTACTGATAAACACACCAGAGGGTTTTTGGCAGGGGTCCTCCCCGCAGACTCACGATGTTTATTTTACAGATAATATAGCAAGATAGCCACCATCGACGATAATATGGCCGCCGGACGGCAACTCTGACGACCCACGTCCACCGCTACCTTCGGCACCCTCGGTATGATGCATTTTTTGATACATCAGTTGGTTTCGTTTTCGGGAAACTGGAATTATTGATACGTTTGATGGGTGCCGAGAATCGTGTTATTGATACGTTTAATGCGAACCAACACCAAACTGAAAGAAAATGAGACATGTGGATTCGCCTTGGCCAGACGAGCAAGCTGGCACAAGAAACAATGTCATCGGAGCTCTAACGCCCCCCACAACAACCACCAAATATGATCTAGGCGGTACCTTCCAATCACTCATCGGTTGCTGATGACTCCATTGTCTCTTCACAAGCCGGTTATACGCTAGTGACCCAAAATGACGTGATGTGCATATTTGCAATCATCCTCTTTACTGATATCACTTATGATGCCCACAATCAGGTGTTTTTTCCAGTTATACCCTCAGTTTTGTGTTGATTTACACACATAAGTTTTGCTTTGCAATATTTTATATCTAAACTCCTGGATGCATGCTATTTGTTTGGCTTTGAAATCGCCAACATTGAAAGGTACGAACATTAATGTTTAAAATGATGCCCATCATATCGTCATCAATATGCTAATTAATTTTTTTAATGCAAAAGCATGCTAAATATGAATTAAATGTAAAGTAAATACAATATTTAGATTATTGTATTATATTTAATTGTAAATTAAAATGTTATAATTACGTTGAAGTATCTGCTATAATGATGCATGCTACGGTGTACTACACTGATATATATAATTAAATATGTTTTGCGTTTGTGACTATATGTGCCTTATGATTTTTAATGATCCCTGGTCGGCATAGAAATAGAAAAAAATGTTCGCTCATTTATGAAAATGTGATATAACATGACACATCCATATGCACAATTTGTTAATGCTTGATTCTAGCCATGCGAGTTTTATATTTACTCATCGCACTCACACTTATTTTACGTGAATGATTCTTTTTGTTATTTCGGATCGAGCAACAACTTCGTTTACTTGAAACTAACTTATACTTTAGTTAAATTCTTTTGCCTACTTTCTTATGCCTTTTGAATCGCTAAACTCTATGCGGTTATTAACGATTATTATGCTTGCGCTGCAGTGTAAAATAATCAATAATAAATTATATATATATATATAGACACACACACACAATTGATGATTATAATTATGGGGTGAGAGGTACATAATAGATTATTTAATTTTGAAATAATTACTCATAAAACATAAAGTAAATTGAATGTGCTTAAATCACCCATTATGACAAGCAATAAATGATATTATGACAAGCATTCATGTCATATAAAATTACATTAAATATGTTCATTATACCTAGAATTATTTACTCAATTGACATTGAGCACAGACAACATGATTTATTTTCTTATGAATCAAAATAATTATATTACTTATTTTTTGGCCGTGAAGCGTGAAAATGTGATTACTTTCTTGCTCGAATAAATTAAATGCATGAAACTTGTTACAATTATATTTTGTGAGAGAATATATTTGATTCATTAATGATGCTCCTAAGGTGTCGAGGGAATAAAGTACATGTCAATAGAGCCTGGCTTTCCCAACAGCGGCTCCACGTGCTCGAACACACTACGAGAGTAAACAGTTTTTACCAGTGATACTTCTCGACTTTAAGATAAACTTTTGCATTCGAGAAGTAGGGGGCTACACAAAGGAATGGAAAGCATGATATGTTTCTTCCCGAGAGCCACAATATATTTTGTGTCGGAGCACATTATTATTGTGCGTGAGCTACACTTTTCTCAGATTTTGTTCTACGCATACATGCACTCTCTGCTCGCAAAACTCACAACCAGATGAACAGCGCATGTCTGCACTTATACTCCCTGATCGAGTTTACTCGCGACTGACCTTCATATTGTCCTCTCGCTTGAGTTTACTCGTGGTAGAGTTGTACAGCGCACACTGTGCTTATGCTCCTCGCTTCGAGTTTACTGCGGCCGAGCTTCATATTGTCCTCCCGCTCGAGTTTACTCGGCTGTAGAGTTAATACACCAGCGCACGCCTACACTTATGTTTCCAGCTCGAGTTTACTTTCATGGTGAGAGCTTCATATTGTCCTCAGCTCGATTTTCGCGTAGAGTTGGCCTTGCCGCCTGCGCTTATGCTCCTCGCTCGAGTTTACTTGCGGCTGAGCTTCATATTGTCCTCCCACTCGAGTTTACTCGCGGTAGAGTTGTACCTGGCCTTGCCTACACTTATGCTCCAGCTTCGAGTTTACTCGGTGAGCTTCATATTGTCCTCCCGCTCGAGTTTACTCGTAGAGAGTTGTACCAGGCCTTTTCTTATGCTCCTCCTCGAGTTTACTCGCGGTGAGCTTCATATTGTCCTCCCGAGTTTATTCGCGGTAGAGTTGTACACAGCGCATACTGTGACATGCTCCCTTTCGAGTTTACTCGCGAGGCTTCATATTGTTCTTCGCTCGAGTTTACTCGTAGTAGAGTTGTACCTGACGCTGCATGCGGCTTATGCTTTCTTCGAGTTTACTCGCGGTGAGCTTCATATTGTCCTCCCTTCGAGTTTACTCGCGGTGAGAGTTGTACTTGGCCTTTTGCTCGCTTATGCTCCCGCTCGAGTTTACTCGCGGTGAGCTTCATATTGTCCTCCTTCACTCGTGGTAGGGATTATTACCTGGCCTTTGCTACACTTATGTTTCTGCTCGAGTTTACTCGCGGTGAGCTTCATATTGTCCTCCCATTCGAGTTTACTGTTTGTAGAGTTGTACACAAGCGCCTACTGGCTTATGCTCCGCTCGAGTTTACTCGTTGCTGAGCTTCATATTGTCCTCAGCTTGAGTTTACTTGCGGTGAGTTGTACCTGGCGTCTGCGGGCGCTTATGCTCCTTTCGAGTTTACTCGCGGTGAGCTTCATATTGTCCTCACTAAGTTTACTCGTGGTTGAGTTCTACCCAAGCGCCTGTAGCACCATGTTCCCACTTCGAGTTTACTGCGGCTAATCTCTCCCATTGTCCTCCCACTCGAGTTTTCATGCTAGAGTTGTCTGTGCGCGTACTGCGCTTATGCTCCAGTTCGAGTTTACTCGCGGTTGAGCTTCATATGTCCTCACTTTCGAGTTTACTCACGGGTGTTTAATAACGCTTACTGCCGGTAACATGTTTTCTTTCTTTTCATAGGTAGTCTTGCTCGCATAGTCGGTACTAGGACTTGACCTTGGCCCAGTGGCGTTATGCTCGCTAGCTTTTCAAAGGTAGTCACGTCATGGTCAGTCTTGGACTTGACCTTGGCCAGTGGCATTCGATCGCTAGCTTATCAAAGGTAGTTTTGCTCGCAAAGTCGAGTACTAGGACTTGACCTTGGCCGAAGTGGCGTTATGCTCGCTAGCTTTTAAAGGTAGTCCTGCTCGCAAAGATGAGTACTGGGACTTGACCTTGGCCCAAGTGGCGTTATGCTCACTAGCTTTTAAGGGTAGTCCCGCTCGTGAAGTCAAGTAGTAGGACTTGACCTTGGCCCAAGTAACGCTCTGCTCGCTATAGAAAGACTTATTCAATCAAGTTTTAAGGCGTAATGGTTAATTAAAATATAAAATGGCGGTCAAAAGCGACTAAATCTGTGACTCATCAACACTTACATTTATCTTGTCTGTCCAAGATGAAAGTGATTAAGCCTTGGCCATCAGAAATTAAAAAAGATTACGGCGAATAGTACTCCTTACTCTTGAGAAGAATTTGAAGAATAATGAGTAGGGGGACTCTTGATGTGCATATTTTGGATCCGTCTCAATGGCGTGTGGGCCTCATCTAATGGCCCATTATATTTTACATAATGTCAAAAGGCTTGGGCCGGGTAGATAGTCCACGAGCTAGGCCAATTCCATCCATGTATAAATAACCCCACTAGTCCATAGTGAAGGGGGCTCTCTGCTACCAAGAAAGCAGGGCAAGCGCAGAAGAATATTGCAAGGAATTGAATTCGTTTACAATATGAGTGGACAAAGAATTTTTAACGAGGAAACCCATCGGTAGCGTCCTTTTTGGGGGAAAAGTTGGAGAGGAAAAATGATGTCAAATATTGAAACGAATTTTGCAAATGAAATTGAAATCGGTTTCAATGTCGAGTCTAATTTTGCAATGGTTTTTGAAACGAGATGAGCTTAGTTTCAATTTTCCGTTTCAAGGATTCCATTTATTAATATAAGATTTTTATATTTTGAAACTAAAAAATTGACATTCTATTTTGGACGAAAAATTGGAGGGAAGAAACAGCTAATTTTGCAAGGGATTTTGAAACAGATAAAACATTGGTTTCAAATTCCCAATTCAATTTCAGTTGCAATTAATCCTATATGAATTTTATTTTATTAAATTGAAAAAACTAGTCTAAAAACGACGTCATTTTACCTTTAGTTAGTTCAAAACCTAGCCTAACCTAACCAGTAAACACTCGATTTTGCCCCTCAACCTCTTCTACCTCTCGCTCTCACCCCGCCTCGCCTCACCTCTCTCTTCTCCGTAACTAGTGTGTCTTCTTCAAATAAACTGTCTTGTCGGCTGCCTCCTCTCGACGCCCAAACATCATCTCATCTCATTCCCTCTGCCGAATTAAACAAGGTATGAAATATGAACTCCCAAGTCCCATCATGTATGAAATTGTTGCAATGAGTTGGTATTCTCGA
>JABEVN020000814.1:0-27948 GCA_013146195.2 Codonopsis lanceolata | reverse complement strand
AAATGCGGAGAAAGCCGGAATGCAAACACATCATTTGAGAGAAATGAGATAAGCGAGGAAAATGAAAGGAAATGGGACTCTTTATTTGAAATTTCGGAGGGAATGCGTCGCCAAAAGTCAAAGTACTCAAGCCGGAAACCGTTGGATGATTTCGAGGCAGGCAACAAGAGCTAAGCGAGCTTCTTTCTCTTCTCTTTTTCTCTCTCTAAAAATCTCCAAACTCCGTAAAAGTTCAAATGGGCAAATGGATTCGGCTTAAATAGGTGAGGAAGATCGCGTTTTTTGGGTACAGACTGGGAACTCACACGTGCCCGTCCTATTCTCTGGCGGATCCACTCGGCGGCTTATTTGATAACTTCACCTAGCAGAGCAGCAGCGTAAAGGATCTAGAACCATCCACGACAATGATGCTCGGCCGATCATTTCTGCGCTACAAAAACTTTCACAAGTGTTCAAGCCGAGCTATGCAAGCAATAAAGCTCACTTAACTTTATGCGCTCCCCGCCCCGAGAGCATGAATACTGCATGACGAGCAGCTAGGGCAGCTGATATACCACTTCCCAAACCGTCCACGAGCGAGCACGAGCTATCTTTACGTCTTTGGACACGAGCTCGGAGTCTTATGAAGCCACAGGGCCTGCGAGCATAAGTATAGCGGCATCAGCGGCCGAGCATGATATTCACGATCCAAGTCAGTCGGGCACGAGCCCGGCTGTCGGCCGAGGGCACTTGCCGGTAAATATTCGGCCCAATACATCGGCCATATAAATGCGGCGGGCGGGGCCATGCGCCTTGATCCCAATCGGCCGAGCCGAAGATATCGGTAGCTTGCGGCAAGATCTTGTCAAAGATTTCTCATATAGCGGGACCGGCCTTATCGGTCACGATATCTCGCGCCCAACCACGTATCATGCCGGAAATCCCGGGTTCCACTCCTTGTTGGACAAGATAACTAAAGAAACTGAATCCTACCCGGATTCAACCACAAGGGCCAATAAATACTCCTCCACCAGTCATAACAAGGTACATGCACACATACACTCTGCCTCTTCCTTGAGTTCTGGTATTTTGTCTCATACACGATACTTACTCTCACGCCAGAGGGGTTTCGCGAGGCCCGCCTTGCACTTCCACTCAGGTTTTCTTTGCTCTCGGCCGGAGTTCAAGGGAAGCGATTCAAGCCGGAATATCCTACCCAAAGTGCGAGACGGCCCAAGCTGAGGATTTTGCCACATCAGATGTTGGTGATTGCCGTGGGTTTGATGAAAATGATGAGGAAATATTGAAGTTCAGTTGATTTTCATCCATTTAGATCCTTATTTAAATGACAATTGGGATTATTATATTAGTAATCGTTAAGGAATTGTTTATTGTCAAGGTTGGACATTATACACTTGCTTTTGTGATCAAGAAAAATTGTAAGGGCTATGTATGCGCCTTCTTCTATTTTTATTTTTATTTTTATTTTGTGGCTAGCTAATGGGTCTTTATTTACTGTGGTTTTTGCTTTCCCTTTCTTTTGATTTTTAAATGTTTTGATTTGATGGTCGATGTTAATTTTGATGTTCGAATGAGTCTTATTATGTTTCTATTGCAGCGAATATTTTCTTAATTGGCTTCCTATCCATTTTATATTTCCATTCATAGGTAAATTTACGAAGAAACATCAAAGGCCTTAAGTAAGTATTTTATATTTCACTCTTTCTAAAATTAATGTTGCAATGCTCAACCATTCAATGTTTACAAAAATTATACGAGTATGAAAACTTCAAACTTCTCTAATACCAAATGATTGAAAATTTTCCTTGATAAGACCAAACGGTAGGCTTACATGGACACTAAGGTGTCGTTTGGTAGCCAGGATTATGGTCAGATAAGATTAATAAGCCGAGTTTTCTGATGTTTGGTACGCAATAGATGGTCGGGACTAATAACACGAGTTATCCAGATAAAGTCATTATCCCCCTCACTATTAATACCAAGGGGGAGGGTGGTATTATTAGCGCCATCACTAAAAAAATTGGGATTAACATTTTTAATGTCAAAACTACCCCCAATATACAAGTGAGGATTAATAGCGAGGGCACTAATAGTACTGAGATTAATAATACTGTTTATCCTTGTCCGACTACCAAACAAGCCCTAAGGGGTTTCCCTATGGTAGAGTTCGGGCTTTATAAAATGTGATGTTTTAGGTTTGATCGTTTTCCATCCCTTAGGGGAAAGGTCTAAGTGTTGAATCTTTACTGTTTTGTTCTTAGCTGTTGGCTGTTGCTCATCACGTAAGAATATGTTTTAGAACGATTGAAAGTTTTCTTGCAATCAGCTTGGTATAATGAATATTTTCTTGCAATAAACCATAGGGATTGAAAAGGATTGCATTCCTCTCATTTACTGTTAAGTTGGTTTGAAATACCCATTTTAACCCTTAATAACATGGGTGGATATTACCAGTTCGTTAAACGCACGGACATTGTTCATTGTTCGAGTGAATATTACATACAAGTATTAAAATTAGCTTAGATTACTACTTGTGCATACTATTAGTAATCTTATGAATATTACTTACAAGTATACTTATGAGTATAACTAATTATCAATGAGTAAAACTACTTACAAGTGTAACTACTTATTGAACATTACTTAAACTAGTTTTTTTTAATCCGTGCGTTAAACGCACGTCAACTAAATCGTACATAAATAATTTTTTTTTTTAGAGGAAGCAGGGCGGCACCTGCAGCAGTTTATTAAAAATAAAAGGATACAAACAAGAGGGGGACAACCGGACCTAACCCTTAGATGAGCGGGGGCAGGAGGAGCCTTACCTCGAATGGGAAAATCTGAGAACAAACTAATTACACTTTACGAAAGTATGAAACCAAAGCGATCATGAGTAAAAGCTTGGCGGGCTTCGAGGAAGATCGATCGTGTGACAATAACTCGAAAACCTTTGATGAGCATAGGCAACGGCAAGCCTATCGGCGACACAGTTACGCTCACGAAACACATGCCGAATAGAATAGGACCCAAGAAGAAGACCACAATCACGAATCTCATACTCAAACTTCCAAGGGCTTTTATTGAGATGAGTTAACACTTTAACTGCCACCATAGAATCAGATTCAACAATAACTTTTGTAATGTTAAGATTACGACATATCTGAAGGCCATCTCGCAAAGCTTTGATTTACTGCTCCCGTATTTGTACCACTATCATAAAAGGCGAAAGCTACAACCAAGGCCCCGAGAATCACGAAGAATACCCCCGACATCGGCCATGAGCTGCGGAACCATCGGTGTTAAGTTTGAAGAATCCTTCTTGAGGAGGAAGCCAACAGACCCAACAACCTTTCCGCGGGACTGGAGCAAGAATTGGTAGACTGAGACAATCCAAACACACTTTGGCTAAGTTAGGCGATTGAGATTTAGGTCGATAGAGCATAAACATATCCAGGAGGCGCCCTTGATCACGAGAAATGATATCATCGGCTGCGTAGGAAGATCCTCAAAAACGACCTTACATCTTGCTTTCCAAATCTCCCAACAACCAAATAGAAGAATACCTAGACCATAAGCTCCCCGGTTCACGACATGAGTTATGCGAAGTCCAAGTCTTAATTAAATGAACAATAGAGCCATAAAAATTGTCCCGAAAAATGTTTGCAAATAGGCCCCATGCGTCTGGCAATATCAGAGTGAAGAAACAAATGGATTATCGATTCTGGCTCGGTGAAAGCGGCGACATTTAGAAACAATGGGGATACGTTTGATATGGAGTTGTAAGTCAACAGAAACCGCACCATGACAAAGCCGCCACATAAAACAACTTACCTTAGTGGGAATCCAAGGTTGCCAGAATTTGGAAGCCCAATTGATACATGGAGAGGAAATCCGACAGTGCTTTAGAAAAATCGACGAACTAAAATCTCCCGATTTAGAAAGGGAGAAGATAAATCTGTCCGGCTGCCTTTGGTCACAAGCAATGTTACGAATTGTTGGATGGGCGAGATGGGACGGATCAATCATGTGATCAATGTCGTGGAGGCCTTCTTTGAGCAGTGAGGAGAGCATCTATGGGCCAGCGGTCCTTCCAAAATCGCCCACACCAATTGTCTAACCAAAAAGAAACCCGACCCTCACCAATTATCCATCTCCAGAGATCAAACACAATCGGAAATTGAGTCATGATATTCTTCCATTGAGGGTGCGAAATGGACATAAAAACCGCTCCCCTGTCATACTTCGAGGAAACAAAGCGAGCCCACAAAGGCGTTCCTTGAATGGCACTCCATGCCATCTTAGCATGAAGGGGCGCATAACTTGGTTGAGCGAGCGAAGACCAAGGCCACCTTCGCAAATAGGCCGACAAATAGGCGACCAAGCCACCCGGTGAGGCGAGAGTGTCGGCGGAACTCAAAAAGCGCCATGTGAGACTCAATGCGCCGGATCACCGAACCGGGAACACGTACGCAGCCAAGGTGTGAATTGGAATGCTACTCAATACGGACTTCAACGAGAATGAGCCGACCCCCATTGACAAAAGCCGGGCTTTCCGGCCCGGCTATCCTCAGAACGATCTTACGCTCAATGTCTTCAAAATAAGAGCTCTTAATCACGCCATAGAAGATGGGAACTCCCAAGTATCGGAGAGGAATTCACGGCTGCGGCCGACCAGCGGCTATCCTTCGAGCTTTGGCAGCGGAACATGAAGAATGGATATAGAAGCCACTTTTACTCAAGTTGATGAGTTGCCCAGGCTGGTTTCGTAGCGGGTGGCAGATGATGAAGGGCCGTATAGAGCGTTTGGAAGCATTACAAAATAAGAGCATATCATCGGCAAACAACAGGTGAGAAATCGACACACCTCCTCGGCCATGGGAAAAGGGCAAAATAGTTTGATCCAGAATAGCATTATTGAGCTATAGAAAATATATTCGAGCAAGAATGAAGAGCAAAGGAGATAGCGGATCCCTTGGCGAAGCCCTCGAGGCGGCGTGAAAAAACCATAGGAACCACCATTCACCCTAATAGAGTACCAAGAATAACGATTAATCGTCAATCATATCACGAAGGCCGAATTAAAACCCATCGACACTAACGAAGCGGGAGAAAATCCCATTCGGTAGGTCATAAGCCTTGCTCATATCAAGTTTGAAGGCCACATTTCCACCCACGCATTTCCATCCAATCCTATGTATCGGCTCTGAGCTAGGCCAATGTTTTCTGAATATTGCGTCCCTTGACAAAACCCGATTGTTCACGGGTAATTATGTTAGGAAGAATCGAAGCTAACGAGAGGCTACTATTTTAGAAATAATTTTACTCGAAGTTACATAAGGCGATAGGCCGGTAATCCGATAAATTGGAAGGAGCATTCACCTTAGGAATCGAGAATTAGAGAGGTAGCCGCCAAGCCCCTATGTAACCCAACTCCTTCAAAAAATTCCCTCACTTGCGCAACAACCTCACTTTTGATAATATCCCAACGACCCACAAAAAATGCCCGTGAAACCATCAGGACCGGAGCACTATCGGGATTGAGATCGGTTATAGCCTTCCAAACCTCGGTCTCGAGGGGGTTGAGTAAGAAAATCATTGATTTGAGATGAAACCTTAGGTTGAACATCTTTGAAACAAAGAATCATCAATAGAATGTGCCGAGGGCGTAAAAGCTGGAAAAATGAGTAAGCAGCCTCCCCAATAGTGTGCGCATCGAACACCAACTACCATCATCCAACCTTAGCGAGATTGTGTTTGCCCATTGCGTTCAGGAGACTAGCATGAAAAAAGCGAGTTCGATCCCCATCCACGAAGCCAGGCCGAGCCTTACTGTTGCAACATTTCGAGAATCCCAAGCCAATAAGCGAGAAACTTCCGCTTAGTATCCTCTAGTCTTGAGAAACCACCGTGTCCCACCCTTGTTGAAGCGAAATTCTAGACTAATAACCTCATCTGTTTAGAAGCAAGTCTCCTCACGAGCGTGGCCAAAAACATTCGGTTCAAGCTTTAAGGCGATACGGAGAAGTGAAGTTTTCTATGCAAGGCGCCAAAGCCGAGCCTTCCACTTGGATGTCCCACGACATTGAACAAAGGTGCGAAAATCCACATGATCAAGCCACATCTGAAATCGAAACAAACTTTTCGGCTTTGAGAAACACGGCAAATCTACCAAAATAGGAGAATGATCGAGAATGGATTCTACTAAGATGGAGAACCCTTGAGGAGCGAGAATAAGAAGCATGATATAAACCATTAACTAATATGCGATCCAACCGTTGCCATATGCGTCGCGAACCATCTGATTATTACACCAAGTATCTTGGCTACCCTCATAACCCGACATCACATAATCCCGCCATTGATTGGAAAACATTAAAGTCCCGAATGCTAGGCCAATCAAAACCAACACCTCCCGACTTTTCGTTCGAGTGCGCTATAATATTAAAGTCGCCGCCAATTATCCATGGTTCAACAAATCTATTAGATATATCTAATAAGCTACCCCAAAGCTCTTTACGATCCGCTACATCACACTTAGCATAAACACAAGATACAAGCACCTTGAAGTTTTCCCCTATCGAACAACGCCGGTTGATATCTTTGAGGATGAGCAACAAGAAGATCCACCTCTATCTTGTTATCCCACGGCAGCCATATATGCATATTACAAGGATTACAATGCAACGAATCTTTGGAATCTTAATCTTTTAGCCAACTTAACAATACGATCTCCCATAATTTAGGCTCTAAAATCACAAACATTTTTGTGTGATCTTTGGGACTTAAGCAAAGAAAGATACTCTCTAGTATCCTTGTTTCCAACCCCTCTAGCGTTCCAAAAAATGACCGCCATAGGAAACAATTAATTAGGCAGAGTGGGCGGGGCCTTGGGCGACCCTAGTGCGACGTTTGGTAGATTTCAGTTGGACCCGTTTCTTAACTTTGTGAGCCTTTGTCTTACAAAATTTACGAAACTGTTGTAGATCAACATCTGAAGGCGGAAAGTCACGTAAATCATCCACAGAATTTGACCTTGTCAATTTGTGAGTGTATTCGAGGCTTACAAGCTCCATCAAGCGAAAAAGTGCGACCTAACACCGAGGCGTTCATCTACCTCAACAACGATAGCAGATTCTGGCGAGGCATGCTTGGGGAAGTCGTAACAAATGATCACCCATGTCCTTCTCGATATTCTCCATGTTCTCCGTCACCTTAGTAGTAGTAACTGGGCAAGGATCATGGTTTGTTTCTTCATGTCCATCCCCTAGATTAGCTAACAACTCAAAGGAGTTAGACAAAGGAGTGGAAATTTTCGGCTCAGATTGACCATTCTGCACAGGATTCTGACACCCCTCAGTTTTCCCAGAGCCAATAATATCAATCACTTCAGCCTCAATCGGTACCCCTTGCGAATTTTTGGCCATCGAAACAGAAGGTCCATCCCCGTTAGAAGTATGCTTGACTGGGGTCCAACGTTGTTGTGGAGCTTGGGGTTTCGAAGAGTGCATGGGAGCAGCCGTCACATTAATACCCCTTTGATGAGAATCGTCCATAGCTGGGCGAATTAGCCTATTAACAACTTTGTCTCGAGATTTTGCCGCGAAAGAATCATCAAAGCGTTGTTTTATTGTGCATGGGTCGGACGTGGCATGTGACTTCCCTTTATCTATAGGCGGATCACGGCGTTGGCCCTGCGGTTTAGTATGGCCGAGCAGTCCACAACCAGTGCAAAACCGGATATTGCCCTCAAATTCCAATGACTACCAGAATCCAGATTCCTTGCTAGTTCCAATCCAAACCCTAGTTGGTAGCGGGAGAGATACATCAACCTCGATACATATCCTGGCAAACATTGGTCGAACCAATGAAAGTGTCTTGTCATCCACCCGCAAAAAATGTCCCAATGTATTCCCAATACATTCCAAGAAAGACGGATTAAAGAAAGTAAAGGCGGATGATGAAGAGCGAACCCAAGCAACCGTAGTAACATCCTTACAAGCATAAAATCGGTAGACCATCGAAAAGATCGGTACATACATGATTGAATCATGTGGGATTCCTTGGACAAGGCTAGAATCATGTCTTCTGGGGACGACAATCGAACCATAATATGACGTGGATCTAACAAACCGACCACAAACGGGCCTTTCAGCCGCCAATTCTTTGCAATGTCATCGTGAATAACCTGAATCGTAGGTCTGCCTGCAGCAAATTTAAGAATCAATGTGTTCTCAAACTGTTTAGAAGCAGCCTCTAACTCAACCGGAGAGAACAAACAACCCGGATCTCCATGAACCAGCACAGATTGTCGGGGAACCAATGGCACAGCCTTAAGAACGGGGGCATTTAGACCAATAAATTGTTTGGGTTGCGCGGTCACTGAAGCATAAGAGGTGGTTGGAGGGGGGGCCACAGAACCAGGGGGATCTTCAGAAGGAGCCGGAGGGGTGGGAGGCGGTGGAGCCGCCATGCTGCCGCCATGCAAACCCTAACCCTAATCAAGCCGCCAAAACTAGAGAGAGAAAGCTAGAGAGAGAAAATATCAGATTCCAACTGAGCGTACATAAACAAAATAAGAATGATCGGTTTATTAACAATTACACATAAATATATCATTAATTATTATAGATTCTAAAAAATTTCCTTATACACAACATCTATTGTCTTATTAGTTGGTTTTTCATCTTCACCGCTTATCAATATCTTCAAACCAAAATAATTTTTTACTCTAAAAACTACAACATATAACTGTCTATGGCTAAGTACTGATTTTTTTCAAAAAGAGATCTAATGCAATTATTGACTTTGGCACTTGTTAATGGTCATTGCATATTATACCAGTAATGTAAATTGTCTTCTTTGAAACTTGAAAGACAATCTTTCATCAGATAGATCGAGTTAATGATATTGGGATAAAAACATTTTCTCCAACATTGCTTTCTTTCAAAAAATTTGTTTCAACAATGTGATCCCTAAGATTTATGATGATTAGTCTTGTTCCATCATTGTACAACCCTGTAGTATGGTCAATGTTTCTCATTAGCGTTACTGGAACACTAATTTTAAGTGTCAATTCATGGCTTAACAACCCCGAACACTTTATATTATTCAAAAACTCTGTATAATTAATATCTTGGAACAAACTTTAATTTTTTCTGCCCTGCAAATAGAATCTGAACTCAAATAAGTTCTTCCTTTTGAATGATTACTTTTATTAAATTATATTTTCGATATAATAAATCATTACTAATAATTTTCGATATAAATTTCAAAAATTCCAGGTGTTACAATATGGCCTTAAATGGTTACCATATTAAATAGAAATTTCCTAATGCATGTTAAAAAAATCCAAATCTGAAATCAAAATGATGGATTAAACAACATATTACATGCGAAGTGTGTGTTAGTTCAATTAAATCATACACTATTAAAATGAACTGGATTGACAAATTTAATTTGAAAATATATTCAAAAATTATATTGATCTGATATTTTAAAGCCATCTCATCAATTCGAGTAAAAGATAACAAAAATTATATCTTTTGAGATTTAAATATTATGGATACTGAACTTCCCGACCCAAATGGCCCAAGTGACAGTCATGTGTTCGGCACGTGAGTACTTCTTCCACAAGCAGGGCACGTGCTTACCTTTAACTCAGGCTCGATTTCCTAGCGGATAAAGATGCATTCCCAGTCGGGGGCAAAGAGTATAGCGAGCAGGGTCAGCCTACTCGAGGTAGTGTGTAACCATTGTCAATAACATGGGGACTAAATGGTTGGTAATCCGCCCCCACGTTCCATATGTGGCCTTAAATGCATCCGTCATTTATGTCTGTGTAGTTAAGGTTCAAATCGTGGGATTCACGCCTAGGGCTATATAAACCTCTCATTCAGAAGAAGGATGGTACGTTCACAAATCTACAGGCTGAAACTCTGTCAAATTGTTATCCCAACTCTGTGTTTACTGATTATCACACAGGAACGCTCTTGCAGAGAAAGCCCCTGCCTAGTTTATGTTTAATCTTGGTCTGTTTGACAGGTTCGGGCCTCAAGACACGGAAAAGTTGAAAGCCAGATATCCAGTTCATAAAAGCCCAGTGTATTCACACATTTTTGGATACATGAGTTGGTTCCGTTGCCGGGAAACAATTGTTTGTAAGTTTACATTATTTTTCCGACAACTTTGCAAACCATTGACATGGCTGTAAACAGCGTTAATGGTGTCAACCTGCCTGAGGATGGCACACGGCTACTCCTAGTGTCTTCGAGACAATATTTTATATGTAGATTTTTTATTAATTAGAATGTATGTATAGCTTGGTGTTGCCGAAGTTCGTTGGCTGTGGTGACAGGTTATTGGGTTTTGCCTAGGACAGTTAGTACGGGTGTTCAAACGATGAACTCTTCGGTGGACATAGTCGATAAAGGGTGTCTGAACCAAGGACTGGGGTGTTCAAAGCCTAGGCCTTTGTGACCACTGATGGAGAATTGTAACTTGGGTTTACAGCGTCGTTGTTTCCCTTCCTTCTCGTTACTTATGATTTTTGTCTAGTAGCATGCTTATGTTGCTAACCTTTTGTCTTGCAGGTTCTAGGCGTGAAGCAAGTGGTATAAAGTCTTTGTGACTATATTAGTTTGTACTTAATACACTTTAAACCCCCTAGTTTAGGCCAACAGTTACGCCCCACCCCTGACGTATAATATGTTTGTATATTGTCTCGTTTTGTTATGTGCTCCGTCTCTGTTGGCTTCCGCGGTGCGAAATCATTCATGATATTGGATTTCAGTGGAATGTTTCCCCTTCTAAAGCAAGGGACTCCCCTTGAATCGTAATGTGGCCCTTAGAACAAAGTCTATTACCTAGTCAATTTTTAGGATTAAACTACCTGACATTTTTTATTAACTGGTAAAATGCATTTTTCGAGCAAAATGACTAGAATCCCTTTAATGAACCAAGGAGCGCTACACTTTCAGTAACTCAAGGCATCACGATGCACAATTTTTGCCTTACGAATCCAATTTGTGCATTTGGATCTTGTGCATTTGGATCTTTTGCATTGTAAATCCAATTTATGAATTGCAAATTCAATTCCTGCATCACAATCCCATTTGTGCAATGGGATTTACAATTGCTTCCGCTACATCATTGGGCCTCCATCAATCTTCAATGGGTTTATGAATTTTTTTCTGGATCCAACAAGTCGGGTGGTCCTAGGTCATCATCAATTTATATCCTTTTTTTTTAATTAATTAATATGTATTGTTTACCAATTGTAAATACTCATTTATAGATTAAGGAAAACTAAATTAGAAAGAAAAAGTAAAAAAGTAAAATTATAAAATTATATATATATATATATATATATATATATATATATATATATATATATATATATATATATATATATATATATATATATATATATAATGACAGAAGCATATAACCAGTTTCCCGCCTAATCTAACTTTTTAAAAATTGATCTTCATAAAACTATTATAATCAATAACATTTAATAACAATTAATGTCCTATATATAAAAAATACATCTCCTGAAACTCATTGTATTATGTCCAAATTTTCAACACTTTTTGCATTATATTCCTTCATATTTTCACCCCCTATATATATGTATTACTTATTATTGAACATTCAAAAGTAGTCTCTAAAATTTTAAAAGATAAATCTAATTTAATCATTTGGATATTTTTACATTATTTGTTACCGAAAATACTATGACGTTGATCATTGATGATGTCGAGGTAAGTATAAAATTTATGCTCCTATATATTATGATTTTCTATTTTATTAATTATCTAATCTAAAAATATATCTTCTATTGTTCTCAACACTTTACAAATATTTTATGGTGCTAAAATTAATTCACTATATTTGTTTATCAATTTCCATTTTTTTGTTGAAGTACTTAAAACAGAATGGTGCAAATTTTAGTACTTAAAACATAAGTGGTGCTAAAATTAATTCACCATATTTGTTTATCAATTTCCATTTTTTTTTGTTGAAGTACTTAAAACATAAGTGGTGCAAATTTTAGTACCGTTTTCTGTAAAAAAATAAAATAAAAAATAGTTTATAGTGGTAAGGCTAATTAATCATATTTGTTTATCAAATTTTCAATTTTTTTTTTGTTCAAGTATATCCAAAACAAATGGTACAAATTTAGTTCATGTTTTTGGTAAACTACTTACTACATATTCGTGTGTGTGTATATAGAGACACATAAGACTCCGTTTGTTTCATGGAAAATCATTTCTAGAAAATGATTTTTGAGGTATTTGGTAAATCCTTTGAAAATATGCCAGGAAACATTTACGAGTGTTTGGCAAACACACGGAAAATGTTAAGGAAAACAATATATGAATAAATACAAAAATAGAAAATGAACAATGTTTAGGATGTCCCTAGAAAATCAATAAGTACCATCTTTTTTTAATAAGGTTCATTTTTTTAATCTCACAATTACAAATAAATTTTTTGATAATTGATATAAAAAAACGTTTTAAAATAGAAAATTGACAATATTTAGGATGTCCCTAAAAAATGTTACGGAAAACTATATATGAATAAATATAAAAAAATATTCTAATATTAATGCACATATTGAATATAAAATAGTATTGAACTTTAAGTAATTTTTCTTTAGTAACCCTTAATTTATCATTAGTGGTGTCAAATCAATGTCTATCTTTTTTCAATCTCACAATTACAAATAAAAATTTGATAATTGATATGAAAAAAAAGTTTTAAAATAGAAAATTGACAATGGTTAGAATGTTCCTAAATAATATAGTTGACACTAATTTTAGAACGTAGTAAGCATTTACTAAAATTATAATTTATAAATAGTGTGCACAAACTTTATTTATATTTCTACTTAATTTATTTGTTGAGTGAAATATTGTGTGTGTAAGTAAATATGTGCAATTGTGAAAGGGGGCGGAGGGTGCCCGAACATTTGGAAAATGACTTACGGAAAATGAATTCGTAAGTCATTTTCCAAAAAAGAAGCCTTCATTTTCCGTTGACTCGGAAAACCTTTTACGTTGACTGTATTTTCCTAATGTTACCAAACACCGGAAAATGAGGAAAACATTTTCCGGAAGTCATTTTCCGTGAAACAAACAAAGCCTAAATGACAAATAATTCTTGAAATAGCTACATAATACTATAATATAAAAATCATGTTTATTAATAAATTGAACATGCGAATTAGAGATAATTATCCTATTATGATTTCAAAGGTTGAAATATTGATGTATATTCATGCATCGTAATAATTAATAACATCTTTTATCGACTATTTATTAAATATATATGTCAAATGATTCATATACAACATACAATGACTCACAAAAACCAAATTAAGTACATGCTATCGTTTTAATCATATTTCATTATTTCTAGAACATTGATACACAAGGTGCAAATATTAAAACAAATTTGCAAAATCATGAAAGAATTGAAGCAATTTAGGTTTCCAAGGCTTTGGAATTCACATTACTGACATTAGCCCTTTGAACTTCCAATTAAGTGCCATAGCTAAACCCTAACGATTTTATCAAGAAGGCCCTTTCCACTATTCATTCTTACATCTGTATATATACTAGAGATCTAGGTGGGAAGTAAACAACATTAATACAAAAACTGAAATTGTAGGAGCAAATAAAGATGGAAGCAAGAAAATGGGAAGAATTACCAATTGAATGCATGGTGGTTATTCTAGGAAGAGTGGGATTGGAATCGCTGCTAGTCGACGTTCCCTTTGTTTGCAAGTCATGGTACAAGGCCTCTCTCAGTCCTCTTTGCTGGAAACAACTTTACTTTCCTAATATATCGGTTTCCCAGTTTGATGACCCTTTCATCGTTCGATTTGTACGCCAATATGGACTTCAGGGGGAAATTTGTCTGACAAAATTTTTAAAGGGTGTGGTGGATCGAAGTGCTGGTTGTGCGACTTCGGTTATGTTGCCATCTTGTTATTCAGAAGAAGCGCTGATCACTTATGTTGCTGATAAGTTCAGTTTCATTTTTCTGTATACATGACGCTATTAAATGCCATACTAATTTGATTATTGTTTTGTAGATGTCCTGCGTTGAAGAAATTGGTGATCCGTTCATCATCTCCTGATGCTATGTCTGCCTTGCCTTTTGTTATTGGTAAATTAAAAAATTTGGAAGGGCTTGGTATTCAGTGTGGATTGCTATTTAATGAAATTATAACCGCAATTGGGACTCACTGTGAGAATTTTGCGGACTTATATTTGGAAGCAAGAAGTTTGTTTGATAATATTGGGGAAGATGAAGTAATGGCCATAGTTAGTTGCTTACCTAAAATTAAGGGTTTAACTCTGAGGAATGTATTCATTGAACGTGAGAACCTGTTCAAATTATTGAAGGGCTGTGGGGAACTTGAGTATTTCTATGTTGATTATTGCTGGGGTTTCGTTGAAAATGATGAGGAAAAATTGTGGTTCCGTTTTTCATTTCTCTGACTGTTGTGACGATTGTGCCTATTGTGACGGTTCTATTAATAGTCGTGATGCTGATCTTGATTGTTATTTTGATTTAGGAGTGGTTTATCTTCGAGGACACTTATGTAGAATGGTTTTACAGATTTTTTTGTAATTCAAATCATCTTTATCCGACTCATCCTACAAATTTATGTTTTCTTATTTCTTGTTTATAATCATTAGTTTTACACTGATTTTGGTCTACATTAAATATTTGTAGTAAGGTGCATAGAGTATTTGTTGGCATATTTTGATAAATTTGTTGTAATGAATAAAAGATGATCTAATTCTATAGATATTATTATGTTACATATTTTTTGTTAAACTCTCATCTTGTTGGTCGTTGATAAGTAACGTGTAATGTTCACCCTTATGTATTATGGCAATGGCAGATCCAAGAGTTAATTTTTGTTTTGCGGCATTATGTAAATTTTAGAAATAAATTTTAAAAAAAGCATAGTCATATCATTTTTTTTAATCTTCTGGAATTCCTAGTGAAATATATATATATATATATATATTATTTTTTTTTGTTTTTAATAAATTCAGAACACCTAAACGTAACATCAAAATCCCTAAACGTAACACCATTTAAAAGGTAAAATTACGTCATTACTCCTCTTCACATTTAAACTATATTATCTCTCCCTCCCTCCCCCTTCACGTAATTTTGATTACGTGTCATTGTTGATTTGATTTCCATTGTTAATTCGCATGATATCGTATCTGAATTAGATTGATTTTGATTCGGTTTATTTTTTCTTTTCAATTACGAACAAAAAACCGTTGATTTGCATTTTTTTTCGATTTTGGACAAAACAACCGCTACAAACTAGTGGATGTTTTATAAAACAACCGCTACACACTAGCGGATGTTTGACAAAACATCGGCATGAATACACTTTGCTAGAGTTAACTTGTACAAATCCATTAGAACAAAGTCTGCTACCTAGTCAATTTTTAGGATTATGTATATTAGTTTGGACCTGTTTAATTAGAAAGTTAAGATTGCTTTTCATCAGCATGAATACACTTTGCTAAATCAACAAGAGTAAATTTCATTTTTGAGTTATGTTAAGAGTAATTGGTTCATTGGTTCACATCACTGGTTCCTACTATTGGTCTAGTGTCTTTCCCTTAAAGAAAAACCCAAAGAAACCTAAAATGTTCATTTCCCTCTTGATTTAAGAACTTGATTTTAGATTTAAGGCTTTATTTTTGTAATGATTGACAATTTTGCCCCTGAACATTACGTGCATGTATTTTATTTTGAATTATTTGAAGATAAAAAAGGGTGAAAACTGGCCAATCTCCATCCATTAATTTGTAACCACTAAACTCTCTGACATTTTTTATTAACCGATAAAATGCATTTTTCGAGCAAAATGACGAGAATCCCCTTAATGAATCAAGGAGCGTTACACTTTTAGTAACTCAAGGCATCACGATGCACAATTTCTGACTTACGAATCCAATTTATGCATTTGGATCTTTTGCATTGTAAATCTAATTTATGAATCGTGAATTCAATTCCTACATCACAATCCCATTTGTGCAGTGGGATTTACAATTGCTTCCGCTACATCATTGGGCCTCCATCAATCTTCTAATGGGTTTACGAAATTGATTCTCGATCCAACAAGTCGGGTGGTCCCACTACTAGAAAAATGACCTTTAGTGACGGAATTTTCCGTCGCTAAAGGCAAAATTCCGTCACTAAAGGCCCCCAGTGACGGAATTTTTCCGTCGCTGATGTCCGAAGGACCGATTTCCGTCGCTAAAGGTTGATTTTCAGCGACGGAATTTTTCCGTCGCTAAAGGCTTTTTTTAAATTAAATAAAATTGAATTTCAGCGACGGAATTTTCCGTCGCTAAAGGCTTTTTTTAATTAATTAAAATTGAATTTCAGGGACGGAATTTTTCCGTCGCTAAAGGCTTTTTTTAAATTAATTAAAATTGAATTTCAGCGACGGAATTTTCCGTCGCTAAAGGCTTTTTTTAAATTAATTAAAATTGAATTTCAGCGAATGAATTTTCCGTCGCTAAAGGATTTTTAAAATTAAATAAAATTGAATTTCAGCGACGGAAATTTCCGTCGCTAAAGGCTTTTTAAAATTAATTAAATTTGAATTTCAGCGACGGAAAATTTCGTCGCTAAAGGCGTTTAAAAATTAATTATATTTGAATTTCACACGGAAAATTCGTCGCTAAAGGCTTTAAAATTTATTAAATTTTAATTAAATTTAATTTCAGCGACGGAAAATTCGCTAATAATGTAAAAATTATTTATAAAAAAAACCCCAAAATACTATTATTATAAATTTTTGTACGATAATATAACAATTAATACAAAGCGAAGATACAAAATAAACAATAATATAAAACCAATTTAAAAACATCAAACTATAAATGTTATTACAACAATCCATGTAAATTATTCATAACAATTAATACCAAAAACTTGTTTCTAGAGTTAACTTGTACAAATCCATGTAAACTATATCTAATAAAAAAAACTAAAAATAAAATTAAAAAAATCCTACGACATGAGTATCAAAAAAAACTTCATCTTCACGGCAATCAGCTAGAAAACTGTCAAGTAAAATTACTATTTTGATTAAAAATCAACAAGAAAAAGTAAGTCATTGTTTTCATATGATCAAACAAGAAGCTTTAGAAGCTTACCATAGGAATACATTTATGGCATAATCATCATTTTTTGCTTTTTTCTTTGGATGAACCTAAACATGTACAAGTTATCCAAAATCAATTAGTTAATAATAATAACAAAAATGGTCAACCCTATTTCCCCACCCCAATATGAGTATTAAACCGGAGGAATGGAAAGAAGAAATGGAATAAATGTTGCTTGAAAGTAAGCATCGCGTTCGGTTTCAAAGTCCCCCACGTACATTATACATTTATGTTCGGTTTCAAAGTCAATTAAACTACAACCATGGATTTCATAGCATCAACATGGCTACCTAGCTAACAAGCGTACATAAATCGATGTTTAAACATTAATACACTAAATTTACACTAACACTATTATTTCTTACCATTTACACTAACACCCCCCATTATTTCTTACTATTTACACTAACACCCCTAAAGCATACATACAATTATCTTTTTTGGTTTCAAAGTCAACTAAACTACAACCATGGATTTCATAGCATCAACATGGCTACCCAGCTAACAAACATACATAAATCAGATGTTTAAACATTAATACACTAAATTTATACTAACACCATTTTATTTCTTACTATTTACACTAACACCCCTCGTACATACAATTATGTTTTTGGTTTCAAAGTCAATTAAACTACAACCATGGATTTCATAACATCAACATGGCTACCCGTAACAAGCGTATATAAATCGATGTTTAAGCATTAATACACTATTTACACTAACACCTCCAAACTACATAGTTATCTTTTTTATTTCAAAGTCAATTAAACTACAACCATGGATTTTATAGCATCAACATGGCTACTTCCAAATTAACAAACGCATATTAAATCAATAATGTTTAAACATTAATACGCTAAATTTACACTAGCATACGCATTTATACAAACTAACATGTATATTTCATCTACAATATAAAATAGAATTATAACATTTTAATTACACACTAACATTTAATAAAAATAAAAATATTAAGACCTTAGGTTTAGTGGGGATGTGGTGGGGTGGGGGATGGGGTTGGGACGGGGATGGGGTTGGGACGGGGGGTCGTGGGGGGTTGGCGTGGGGTGGGGTGGGGTTGGGGGTGGGGTGGGGTTGGCGGGGGTGGGGTGGGGCTTGGGGTTGGGTTTAGGGTTAAGCTTTAGGGCTAGTAAGTTAGGCGTTATGGTTAGGCTCTAAGGTTAGTGTCACTAATTTAGGTTTATGGTTTAGGCTTTAGGTTCAACATTTAGGCTTTAGGTCTAGGCAGTTTAGGTTTAGGTTGTTGTTTACAGTTTATCGCTTTATATTGGGGTGTGGGGTGGGGTGGGGTCAGGGTGTTTTGGGGTTAGTTTAGGGTTTAGGATAAAGTTATTATTTAGGGCTTAGTTTTAGGTTTAGGTTGCTAGTTTAGGTTGGGGTTGGGGTTGGGGTGGGGTGGGGGTGGGGTTGGGGGTTAGGTTTAGGATAGTGTTATGGTTTAGGCTTAAGGTTAGTATTACGAATTAGGTTTATGGTGGTTTATGGCTTGGTGGTTTAGGTTTAGGTTTTAGGGTTTAGGTTTAGGTTTGCTTAGCTTTTAGTTGGGGCTTTAGGGTTGTTTTAGGGCCAGGTTGGGGTTGGGGCTAGGCTGGGGTGGGGGTGGGGTGGGGTGGGGTTGGGGTTGGGTTGGTTTAGGTTTAGGGATAGTGTTGTGTTTAGGGATGGTTATGGCTTAGGTTTAAGGTTAGTATTACTTAATTAGGTTTATGGTTTGGTTTAGGTTTAGGTTTAGGTTTAAGGTTTAGCTTTAGGTTGGGGTTGGGGTTGGGGCTGTGTTGGGTGCGGTCAGTTAGGTTTAGGTTTGGATAGTGTTATGGTTTAGGTTTAGGTTTAGGCTTTAGGTTTAAGGTTTACGCTTTTAGGGTCGTTGGGGTTGGGGTTGGGGTGTGGGGTGGGGTTGTTGGGGTTTAGGCTTAAGGTTTAGGTTTAGGTTTAGGGGATAGTGTTATGGTTTAGGTTTAGGGTTTAGGTTTAGGTTTAAGGTTTACGTAAAAGTTTATGGTTGGGGTTGGGGTTAGGGTTGGGTTTGGGGGTGGGGTGGGGTGGGGTGGGGTTGGGGGTGGTGGTTGGGGTTAGGTTTAGGTTTAGGTTTAGGATAGTGTTATGGTTTAGGTTTAAGGTTAGTATTACGAATTAGGTTTATGGTTTAGGTTTAGTTTAGGTTTAGGTTAGGTTTAAGGTTTAGGTTTAGGTTGGGGTTTAGGTCAGGTAAGGGTGGGGGTGGGGGTGGGGGTGGGGTAGGGTTGGGGTTGGGGTCAGTTAGGTTTAGGGATAGTGTTATGGTTTAGGCTTAAGGTTAGTATTACGAATTAGGTTTATGGTTTAGGTTTAGGTTTTAGGTTTAAGGTTTAGGTTTTTAGGGTCAGTTTAGGGTTGGTTGGTTGGGGTTGGGGTTGGGGTGGGGTTGGGGTTTAGGTGGGGTGGGTGTGGTTGGGGTTAGGTTTAGGTTTAGGATAGTGTTATGGTTTAGGTTTAGGTTTAGGTTTTAGGTTTAAGGTTTACGCTTTTAGGGTTGGGGTTGGAGTTGGGGTTAGGGTGGGGTGGGGTGGGGTGGGGTGGGGTTGGGGGTGTGGTTGGGGTTAGGTTTAGGTTTAGGGATAGTGTTATGGTTTAGGTTTAAGGTTGAAGTATTACGAATTAGGTTTATGGTTATAGGTTTAGGTTTAGGTTTTAGGTTTAAGGTTTACGCTTTTAGGGTTGGGGTAGGGTTGGGGTTGGGGTGGGGGTGGGTTAGGGGTGGGGGTGTGGTTGGGGTTGGGTTGGTTTAGGTTTAGTGGATAGTGTTATGGTTTAGGTTTAGGTTTAGGTTTAGGTTTAAGGTTTAAGTTTTAGGTTAGGGTTGGGGTTTAGGTTGGGGGTGGGGGTGGGGGTGGGGGAAGAAATTGGAGCAACTAGTATACTTGAGTTTAGAATCTAGCAATATTAAAAAAGGTGAGGAACATACTCTTATAGGTCAAGATAATTACACAAAGGGTGAAAGTTAAAGAAAACAGATATCAAGTCTCGAATCGGGAATATCTTTAATTGGCAAAAATCACAGCAAGAACATGAGAGCCTATCGCCTCATAAATATGTCTCTTTATCATATTTACAGAGAGGAATATCATCCATGAGAGACGGATAATTCATCAAATTAAACCATATCAGCTGTTTTATAAGCATATATATAATTATATTAACCTATCAATCAATTGTTGTAATAATAAGTCCAGCAGGTTATAGTAAGCTAAGTTAAGACTGATCAAAGACTACCAGGTAACTAATCAATGTTTTCATATTTGTACGTATCGCAATATGGTGGACCTAAGAAAGAGATAAAAGCATCATCAAATTTCCCTCAGACATACAACATAACCTCGCGATAGCAATAAGACCACTATTCCTCGATAAAGGTGACAAGTCAAGGAAATTGAAGAAAATACAGGAGAATAATGAACAAAAATGCAAGAAAAAGAGAGGATAAAATGCAAATTAAGTCTAATAAAGCGATGTCATACAAAACTTTAAAATTCGAAATTGTTTAAATGGGAAAAGATGGGAAGCAATCAAAAGTGAATGCCCATAAACGAATAATTTCAACACAAAGACAACAAAACGCATAATTTCTAATAAATGTATATAAACACGCATTTATGAAGTCTCCAATTGCATCCAAATGTAACCAAGTATTGAGTTTGAGCTGAATATCTACATTGGGAGACCATATTGCACGAAAAAGTTTTAGGAGCAAGCCATACCCATGCTGATGATTATCAATTAAAGTGAGGCCGAAATGGTTCTTACAGAATCATAGTGGCAACTCAACCTGCAGCTTACAACTGATACCTTGTTGTCTTTGAAAAGCATGTTTAGGAGTTACTTTTATAGGAGATCAGTAGCATTACAGAGAAGTTTGTTGTTTCCACAGAATGTGTAAAAGATACAGGATGCATAAAACTAAACAACTGTATAGGATTCCTTGGTAAAACTTGTGACCCCTATATCCCTTTAGCAAATGCCTAGCGTGTCTACGAACCACCTAGGCTCAACATCTCGCATCCCCTCACAGAACAGTGACAACGGATCAATGGCGGTCTTTTTTGTATAGACTACTTATTAAACAATGAGTGCAAACTGTCGACCAATTTAATCAACTTTGATCACCTTCTTTTAAGAAAGAATCACACTTCCATATGTAAATATAACGTAGTGAAAAAAATGATATCTGCTAACAATCGCAATACCAACAGATCAGCACACAGCTAACAATTCAACACTTCCATATTTACTTTTATCACATGTATAAATCCGTTGCTAGTGTATATATGGCAGGACTGTGTGATTAAATAAAACACTTAGATTAGGGTAAAACCTCAAATCACTTTGTTACTAACATATCTATAACCAGCCAAAGCCCAACACCTGGTCTGATCATCGGCAGTTTGGAACACATAGTTCAATCGAATTTCATCGTTTTTAATATTGAATTGGCCTATGACCAAAACCAAAATCAAATAAGAGACTAATTTTAAAACAACCTTGAATTCCATAACTTTCCATAACAAACCCTGTAAGCTGTAACCACAATAATCCAATGCAAAAACTTAGGAAACACGCCTTCCCAAGAAGTGAAGTGTAATTTCCTAGAATCAAATTCATTTTTGAAGCGTAATCAAGACTCAAATTAACAAGAATCGAAACAGCCTTAAGACCCAACAAAGATGAGAAGTGTAAGGACCTAATAGAGACGAAACAAGATTTACCCCGCCTTTATTGACCACCACCTCCGCGCAAGCAGTAGCATGAGCCGCCACCACCGCCGGAGCTCCTTCAAGGCTTGAACCCGAGCTCGACCCTTCACCTTCTTCAGCAAGGTGTCAAGAAGCTCACCGCCTCCCCGAACATCCTCGATCATTCTTCTTCATTTGTAGGTACTTTTGAGAAAACCTGTGTGGATTAAATGGTATAGGGTCTTATTCTACCGATTTGGTGCGACTTGGAGACGAAAAAAGGGAGAAGATTGAATGAAGTTCTGCGATTCTCGAACGCCTGGCCGAGCGATCTACCTACGATCCGGTCGAGCGATGATGGAGGATGGTCTGGGGCGTGTGAGGAGCTTGGTGATTCGCCGGATGAGAAAAGACGAAGGGGCGGCTTAATTGGAAGGGCTTGGAATGCGATTTAGGTCTTTAACTAATGGAAAGATTGGTTTTGGCGGTATTGGGGGATTTTGGGGTTGGCGGGGGAGGGAGTTTTAATTTTTCGCAACATGGAATTCAATGACGGAAAATTCGCCGAAATTAATATTTGTTTTGAAATAGTTGTTTTTATAAATAAGGTTTAAATCTCAATTTGTCACCCTACTTCGCCAAAGTCATTAAGCTAATCCCTACTATTTTTTCCTCAATTTAATCACTCTACTTAGATTCGACATTCAATAAGATCACTTGAGTCATTTCTCTCAGTTATGTTGGATGGAAATCATTGAAAAGACCAAAATGCCCTTATTAAGTTGAGGGGTCTTATTCTAAAGGTTTAAATATCAATTTGGTCACCCTACTTTCAAATTAAAATTCATTAAGCTTCACTTTTCTTCAATTTAATCACTTACTTGGACATAAATATCAAGTTCACTCCATCCAATTTTTTTGTTGAAAACTTAAAAAATTTGAAATCCCAAAATACCCTTACTAATATTTGAACTTTAATTTGGTCAATAAACATGTTGCTTCCTTCCAAGCTCCGACAAAGTTAGTACTGAGCAATACATGCTACCTACCAATAACATGATACACACTCCCATTCCTCTCTTCATCTCTCCTATCCGTCTCTCTCGATATATCGATTCCCCATAACAAAAGCTACATAAAAAGAATGACAGAATGGACCACAATAAGCGAGAAACCTAGATATAATGAGACATTGCATTTACAATCATACCAAATCTCAAGATCAAACAAACTCGAGAGAAAAGACGTGCGACCAAGATGACTGACGAGCTTCTTGATCTGACATAGATGAGTCGTTTATTGCCGTTGTGTTGTCCATCCTTCTCGAAACGATGCTCTAAGACGCGACCGACTTTTTGCTCACGAGATGTTCTTGCTCGAAAGCTTTAATATAACTTTCAATCTTTCTCCTCCGTGAAAACTCTCCCGCACAAGCTAAAATAAAAGCACAAACCCGTATTTTGAAAATATTAAACCCAGATCCTGAATGTCATCTTTCCACAATTCAAACCCATTCCGCGGACTATGTTTGTGTGTGTGTGTGAGAGAGAGAGAGAGAGAGAGAGAGAGAGAGAATGCCTATGGTAGTCATTTGCCCCCCAACATGGCGAAGGATGTGGGTATCGCTTGTCGGAAGTTCACCGCCAACCTACACCAACAACCGGCTTCTTCTAAGGCCGGCCACCATCGCCTTATTCGACTTCTCCGCCGCCACTTTAGCTAATACACCGGCTACTCCAACACCATCATGTCTACTACCCCAGCGTATCTCCGACCGCTGCCTACTACCCCAAGCAATACACTCTCTTTAGTAGACCATTCTGTCCGAACTGTAGCCCCCTGCAATTAGGTTTCTCCTAAGGCCATATAGCTTCCAGCGATCGGGGAATCGCAGATCTCGAATTTCAACATCGAACTGAATTTCAACTCTGAGTTTTTATTTGTAAAATTTTTATTTTTAGTTTGAACCCTTAACTATTAATATTTAGAGAAATCAGCTTTGTCACCTTATTTTCGTCAAAAGTCATTGTTAACTCCCCTACTATTTTTTCCTCAATTTAATCACTCTACTTAGATTCGACATTCAATAAGATCACTTGAGTCATTTCTCTCGCCATGTTGGATGAAATCATTGAAAAAGACCAAAATGCCCTTATTAAGTTGAGGGGTCTTACTTAAATGTTAATAAGAGGTTCAAACTAAAAAATTAAAAACTTTACAAATAAAAACTCAAGAGTTGAAATTCCGATTCGATGTTGAAATTCCAGATCTATGCGATTCCCCAATCGCCGGAAGCTATGGCGCCGGAGAAACCCTAATTGCGTGGAGCTCGGTTCTGACGAGGGAATGGTCTACTAAGAGAGTGTATTGCGCCGGGTAGTAGACGCTGGTCGGAGATTACGCCTGGGTAGTAGACATGATGGGTGTTGAGTAGCCGCAGGCGCTGAAATTGTAGGCGCTGAGAAGTCGAATAAGACGATGGTGGCCGGCCTTCCGAAGAAGCCGCAGCTGGTGTAGGTTGGCCGTGAACTTCCGATAACCGATACCCACATCCTTCCGCCATGTTTGGGCCAAATGACTACCATAGTATCTCTCTCTCTCTATCTCTCTCTCACACACACACAAACATAGTCAAAGATCCGGTTTGAGATTGTGAGAAAGATGACATTCCGATCTGGTTTAATATTTTCAAAAATCTGGGTTTGTGCTTTTATTTTAGCTTGTGCGGAGGGAGAGTTTTCGCAGAGGAGAAAGATTGAAAGTTATATTAAAGCTGAAAGCAAGAACATCTCCTACAGGAGCAAGTCGGCCGCGCGGTCGAGCATCGCTGAGCAAGAGGATGGACAACACAACGGCAATAAACGACTCATCTATGTCGATCGCTCGTCACCATCTTGGTCGCATCGCCTTTTTCTCTCGAGTTTGTTTGATCTTGAGATTTGGTATGATTGTAAATGCAATGTCTCATTATATCTAGGTTTCGCTTTATTGTGGTCCATTATGTCATTCTTTTATGTAGCTTTTGTTATGGGGAATCTGCGATATCGAGAGAGGACAGATAGAGAGAGATGAAGAGAGGAATCGAGTGCATCATGTTATCAGGTAGCATGTATTGCTCGCTATTAAAGCCTCTGGTTTGAGCTTGGAAGGGAACATGTTTATTGACCAAATTAAAGTTCAAATATTAGTAAGGGTATTTTGGGATTTTCGAATTTTTTTAAGTTTTCAACAAAAAAATTGGATGGAGTGATGAACTTGATATTTATATCCAAGTAGAGTGATTAAATTGAAGAAAAAAAAAAGTAGAGTGAGCTTAATGAATTTTCGCTGAAAGTAGGGTGACCAAATTGATATTTAAACCTATAAATAAATAATGTTTTGGAATATTTGTTTTTGTAAAATGCTTTTGTAAATTTAAAATAAATAATGTTTTGAAATATTTGTGTTTTTGTAAAATCCCTTTGAAATATTATAATCATTTTAATATATATAGGAAATATTATAATCATTTTAATAAATGATATTTTATTATTAAATTAATATTTGAAATATTAATTTAATAATATAATATCATTCATTAAAATGATTAGCATCAATATAATTACAAAAATAAAAATATTCACATTACAACTTAATTTATATATTAAATAAAATAATAACAAAATTATATAATAGAGTAAGTTCAGACTTTGCATGTGGTCATACTGTGTTGCATGTCCTTAGCACATTTTGTCGCCGAAATTAATATTTGTTTTGAACATTTGTTTTATAAATAAATAATGTTTTGAAATATTTGTTTTTGTAAACCTTTGTAAATTTAAAATAAATAATGTTTTGAACATTTGTATTTTTGTAAAATCCCTTTGAAATATTATAATCATTTTAATATATATATAATATTATAATCATTTAATAAATGTTTTATTATTAAATTAATATTTGAAATATTAATTTAATAATATAATATCATTCATTAAAATGATTAGCATCAATATAATTACAAATAACAATATTCACATTTCAACTTAATTTATATATTAAAGAAAATAATAACAAAATTATAAATAGAGTAAGTTCGTGACTTTGCATGTGGTCATATCAGGTTGCATGTCTCTAGCACATCCCTCGTCAAATTAATATTTGTTTTAAATATTTGTTTTATATATAACAATGTTTGAAATATTTGTTTTGTAAAATCCTTTTGTAAATTTAAAATAAAATGTTTTGAAACATTTGTGTTTTTGTAAAATCCCTTTGATATTATAATCATTTTAATAAATGATATTTTATTATTAAAATTATTTGAAATATTAATTTAATAATATAATATCATTCATTAAAATGATTAGCATCAATATAAATACAAAAATAAAAATATTTACATTACAACTTAAGTTACGTTAAGTTAAGTTAAGTAATCCTTTTAATTATTGATATTATATTATTAAATTAACAATACAAATATTATTTTAATTTAATCAATTTGCTAACGCTAAGCCACGTTGCTGGGCGAAGTTGCTAAGTTGCTTGCCGCGCTGGCGCGTTGCTGGGTTACGCCACGTTAAGCTAAGTTAACTTGGCGTTACTGCCACGCCAGTTGCTACGCTAATGCTGTGCTGCTGTTGCCACGCTTGCTGTTGCTGCCAAGTTGCTTGCTGCTTCGTTAAGTTGGGCAAATCTGCCGTTGCTTGCCACGCTACATTTGTTACGCTAGCTTACGCTACTTTAAGCCAAACCTGCTGCTGCTGCCACGCACGCTAGCTTGCCAAGTTGCCACGCTAAGCCAAGTTATTAAGCAATCCACGCTAAGTTGCTAGTTGCTGTTACGAAGTGCTGCTGTTGCTGCTTGCCAAGTTCACCAAGTTAATTCTACGTTGCTGCCAAGCTGCTGTTAAGTTAAGCCACGCTAAGCCAAGGGTTGCTGCTGTTGCCACGCTAGTTGCTGCGCTAGTTGCCGCTGTTACTACATTTGCTGTTGCTGCGTTGAAGCTGTTGCTTATGTTGCCTACGTTCGCCATGTTGCCACGCATTGTTGACGCTACGCTAGTTGCCAAGCCACGCTTACGTTTGCTGGCCATGCGTTGCCGCTTGCTGCCGGTTAACGGCTGGTTGCTGCTGCTTGCCACGCCACGCTTTGCCACGCGGCCACGCCACCGCTTCGCCAGTTGGTTGCCACGCCATTGTTCATTGCCACGCTACTGGTTGCTGGCTGCTGGTTAAGTTTGGTTATGTTACGGCCATTTGCTGTTGCTGTTAAATCACGCTAGTTGCCACGCCACGCTGTTGCTGTTGCTTGCCAAGCTGGGTTGCTTGCTGCTTCAAGTTGCTGTTAGCCATAAGCCACGCCACGCTACTGGTTGCTGTTGCTGCTGCTACGCCATGAAGCTGTTGCTGTTGTTAACAACCGGTTGTTGGTTACGTTGACGCTGTTGCCGCCAAGTTGCTTCGCTGCTGGGCTGCTGTTGTCGTTGCTGCTGTCGTTACACACGCCACGCCACGCTTGCTGCTGTTGCCGTTGCCAAGGCAAGTTGCTGCTGCTGCCAAGCCAAGCTTTCACGCTTTGGCCGTTGCTGTTGCTGCTGGTCACGCACGCTTGCTGCTGCTGCCAAGTTAAGCTGCTGCTTCGCTGTTGCTGCCAAGCAGGCTGCCAGCTTGCCGTCAGTTGTTGGGTCACGCCATGCTGCTTTCAGCGCTGTGTCACGCCACGCTGCCTGCCAACTTGCCAAGCCGCCACGTTGCTGCTGCTGTTGCCACGTTGCTAAGTTACGTTGCCGGTTGCTGCTGTTGGGCGTCAGTTTGTTATCGCACATTTGTCCATGCCAGGTTAATGCTATTTTGCCGTTGCTGCTGCTTGCTGCTGTTATGCCGCTAGCCACGCCATGGTTAAGCCGCCGTTCGCTGTGTTTAGCTGCCGCCTGTCAAGTTGTTGCTGCTGCTGCCGTTGCCACGTTGCTGCCGCTGCTGCTGCTGCTGCTGTTGCTGGTTACTAC
>JABEVN020000813.1:0-27968 GCA_013146195.2 Codonopsis lanceolata | reverse complement strand
AATCTATCTCGAATTATCTTCACTCTCAACGAGGCTGGCCTAACCAATTTCGAACCCCATAATTTTGCTTCTCCAACCTCGTCAGCAAATAGGAGATCGCTTCCTCATAAGAGAACCTCATCTGATTGCCATCTCGATGCTCGGCTGGTAACTATTGTTATGCGCAAACTCCGCCAAAAGGAAGATGTATCCCAACTCCCTTTAAAATCAATCGTACAAGCCCGCAACATATCCTCAAGTATCGAATCATTCTCTCGGATGTCGAGTCGGATGGTGAAAAAGGCGTGCTAAAGTTCAACTTGGTCCCATAGCTTCTTGCTGGCTTGCCAAAACCTCGATGTAAACCTCGGATCGGTCGAAACAATACTACTGGAACCCCGTGCAATCTAACAATCTCCTGCACATAGCGCCGCTAAGCCGACTCAAAGAATAAGTCATAGCAATCGAGAATAAAATGAGCCGACTTCGTGAGCCGTCAACAACAACCCAAGCGACATCAAAACCTCTACGATGCGTGGAAACCGAAACAAAGTCCATCGTAACATGTTCCCATTTCCACTCCGAATATCAGCAACAACCACAGGAGCCTTTGGTGTTCGCCTTTACCTGACGACAAGTGAGACACCTCGACACATAATGCGCTATATGCGTAAGCTTCATGCCACTCCACCAAAATTGCTTCTTCAAATCTCTATACATTTTCGTACTCGGGATGGATAGTATACTTTGCCTTGTGAGCCTCATCAATCCAATACAAGCCGCTTTACATCTTCAAGCGAAGGAACACAAACTCTACCCTTAAATGTCAAAATCCCATCTGGTTCATCGCGAACTCATTCTCCTTATTCTCTTTCAAACCATCAATGATTTTCACCAACTCAGGATCTTTCTTACGGTCTCCTTAATTCTCTCCAATAAAATTTGGAATAGCCCGCACACTAGCAAATAATACTCCATGATTAACCTCGCTAGGATTCCAATCACAAACATCTTCAACATTTTCCATTCCCGCATCATCAAACAAGACAAGTGCACTTTTCTACTCAAAGCATCGCAACAGATTCGCTTTCCCGGATGATACAATATAGTGCAATCGTGATCCTTCAATTTCTCCATCCATCTCATTTGTCTCATGTTCAACTCTTTACGAGAGAAGAGATATTTCAAACTCTTATGTGCGTGAAAATCTCAAACTTGAACCATACAAATAATGCTTCCACTTGTGCAAAGCAAATATAATCGCCGCGAGCTCGAGATCATCGTAGGATAATTCATCTCATACGGAGACAACTTCCTTGAAGCATAAGCAATCACTTTCCCATTTTGCAAAGCACACATCCCAATCCTTCTTTCAATCACTATAAACAACAAAATTATCACCTCCGCTGAAGCAATGCTAACAACTTGGTGCCGTAGTCAACCTTTTCTTCAACTCTTGGAAGCTTTCTTCACACTTATCGCTCCACACAAATGCGGTCTTCTTTTGAGTCAAATTTGTCATAGGCGTAGCAATCTTGAAAATCCCTCAATAAATCTCCGATAATAAGGCTAGCCCCGAAACTCCGTACCTCGATAGCGTGGTCGGCCTCCTCCAATTCATTCTTGCCTCAACTTTGGAAGGATCCACCGCTATCCGGCACTAGAAACAACGTGCCCCAAGAAAACCTCCTCTAGCCAAAAAGCACACTTGCTAAACTTGGCGTAGAGTTGCCTCTCGAAGAATAGACAAAACCATCCAAATGTTGTGCATGCTCATCCGAGACTTAGAATACACAAGGATGTCGTCATGAAAACCACCACAAGCAATCAAGAAAATTGTGAAATACCGGTTCATCAAATCCATGAACACGCCGGCGCATTAGTCAACCGAATGGCATCACCATAAACTCATAATGCCCGTACCTCGTCAGCGTTTCGGAACATCTTCGGCTCTAACCTTCAGCGATGGTACCCAAATCTCAAGTCAAGTTTGGAATAGACCACCGATCCTTGCAATTGATCAAACAAGTCATCTATATGAGGCAATGGATACTTGTTCTTGATCGTTGCCTTGTTCAACTCGATAATCGATGCACAATCTAAGGCTCCCATCTTTCTTCCTTACAAATAACTGCCGGTGCACCCCAGGCGTCGCTTTGGCTTAATGAAGCCAATGTCGAGGAGCTCTTGCAAGCGAACCTTCAACTCCTTTAATTCCATAGGTGCCATTCTATACGGCGCCTTGAAATTGGTGTAGTCCCGGCAATAACTCAATACAAAATTCAATCTCTCTCTGGAGGCATCCCAAAATCTTTAGAGAACACATCCGGAAACTCACACACAAGCGGCACATCTTCAAGATTAGAAGAAGAAACCCGCTTGTCCACTACGCAAGCAAGATACCCTGTGCACCCACGCGACAACAGTTTCCTAGCCTTAAGCGCAGAAATGACGCGTAAACCACTCGGTGCATTATCTCCCAAAAACACAAAGTTAGGAACGCCAGGCAAAGCAAAAGTGACCCTTTTACTAAGGCAATCCACCAATGCATGATATGTGCTCAACCAATCCATACCAAGAATAACATCAAAATCACGAAGTGGTAACACCACCAAATCCGCATGCAACACATGTTTATCCACAAGTACATCGCATGCTCTATAAATATCTGAAGCCAATAAACATTCCCCAAGAGGGGTAGATACTTCAAGCACATATGGTAAAGACTGAGGCATAACACATAGCTTATCAACGAAATGCGATGCAACATAAGAATGCGATGATCCTGGGTCTATAAGTACACGAGCCTCATTACCGAAAATAGAAACGGTACCTCCAATCACTCTTTGTAGACTCGGGTACACCTCTCGATCTAGAGCAAATACACGACTTGCACTAGCTTTCCCATCGCTATCTCTCTTTGTTCCAGCTGTAGTCTGACTAGAACCTCCTGTCTGATTATTCTTCAACTTAGGACAGTCTTTCTTCATGTGTCCCGAAACCCCACAGTAGTAGCACTCCATCGGTGCTCCATTCTTACTCCAGCACCTATCTTCAGTATGCCCAATCTTGGAACAATAAGAACAAACCAATGCCACACTACGATCCCTCTGAGTAGATGTAGTACTAGCTCCCTTGCCACTTGACTGACTCTTCGCATGTCCTTCATAATGAGATTTTCCACTTCCTTTCTTGCGATCACTGCCTCCACTAAAATTCCCACGGTTACCTGCTCCATGACTCGCCCCGGATGAGCGCTTGGCCGAGAAGAACCCGAAATAGGCATATGCGGTGCTCATCAATGTCTCTCTCAATAATGTAGGCTCTATCAACGGCCTTCAGTACTCCACGAACCGTGAGAAAGAAGGCATTTCTGTACTCCGTTCTCGAGACCCTTAACAAATTTACGTGTTCTCCTAGCCTCATGCGGAATCAAATGTGTGCGATAACGAGCCAACTTCGGTGAATGCGGTGAATCTTGTGAAAGCTGTCATACTCCCCCACACCAAGTCCGAAATTCTTTCTCTCTTTCTCTCGAACCACTTAGGTACATAGGAAGCTCGAACTCTCGAGCGAAATTAGGCCATATCGTGGGACTCTATGCGGTTCCCAACTCTCCTCGGTACACGCCACCAATGCTCTCGGCACCCTCAAGCTTGAACACCGCTAATACAACTTTACGTTCATCATCGCAACCCAATGGTGCAAATATTTTCTCAAGTGTTCGATCCAAGCTCGGCTTTTGCTGCGTCCGGCTCTCCATTAAATTGCCTCGGCTTTAACTTCACAAATCTTTCAAGCATAGAATTATCATTATGCCTAGCCTCCTGCCTCGGCCTCTCTACGTGGTTCGGTACGTGGTTCGGCCGTGGTCCCCCTTGTTGCTCCACTCTACCAAAACCTCTTTGATTCATCTCGTTCATCAAATCAAGCATGCCACGATACATATTTGCCATCGCCTCATCTGCTCTTACGGTGTTCGCGGTGGAGGAATATTACGTTGGCGGTTATCGTTAGCATTTACGCCACCGCCAATACCTCTACCGGCACCTCTACCGGTGCCACCTCAGGAACTAGCTCTGCTCTAGTATCCACCATTAAACCTACAATAACACTCGGCGTTAATAAAATAAATCTATCACACAAAAACCCCCAAAGCCAAGGAACCTATCATTTGAAAGCTAAATTTATAATCATAGCTCACGATATACCAAGCGTGACGACCCGACCGGATCCCAAGACGAAATCCCAAGGTCGTGCCGCCAAGAATACAAATAACAACACACAAGTAGCAAATAATGGGTAGGGCCATAACGGCGATACACCGACAACTCAAAACACATGCGGAAGCACAATATAATATAACAGTGGCGCCCGAGCTAACAAGCTCAAACTAAAAACAACCAAAGAGATAGTTAATCTCTCGGTCCAAAAATTCGACTCGCGTGCCGCAACATTGGGCACGTAGAACAAACTCCCTGTTATGCAATTCAATATAGAGCATAAAATATAAACCAAGTCATCGGCGAAGCTACGGCCGGAACCCAACATTAAACTAAGTCTAAGACTCTAGTCTAACAACTCAACGGCTAAACACATGCCAGAGAACAAACATACTAAAACCAGTCGGCTACCAACAACATGAGTACTAACAATAATAAGTACTAACAACCAGAAACATATGAAAGTTTAACTACCAATATACATCAAGCACGACTTCTACTTGTCGGTTGCCAAAAGAATAAACTAACAACATGATTACATCATTAAATCACATTAAGGTTTGCTACCCAATCATGAAGTTTACATAACTTCATCTTCCCAACGACCTCACCAAAAACAAAATGAACAACTATGTAGCAACCTTGCCAAAAGAATCCCTTGCCAACGTAACCTTCTGGATTTACTTGGATCCGCTCGTGCGACTCGGATCTAGGGAAACACAACCAACAAATAAAAGTAAGTCACAAAGACTTAGTAAGTTACTAACCATAACTTCCTACCATGGCATAATGCTCAATCATAAAATTTATCATGCTATCGTCATGAAATAACCGTATATAAAATCATGTCATGGCATCCATGCTCGACATTAAATAAATATGTTATCGTTAAAGTATAACATCCCATCATAAAACCATGTCAAGGTATTTTAGTCCTAAACAACAATAATTATACCTTTGGCATAAAACAACATTCCCATAATATTCATGTGATAGCATACATGCTTAACAACATTAATCAATATGTTATCTATTAAGTATAACATGTAAGAAACCAAAACAAACATCATATCATATCCAAATTCACCAAGCACGTTATTCACTTAAGCACTTGTGAAACAATTCATATATAAGGGATATGATACCATTACCGAAATTCCTCGGCGTGTCGCTCTGCAAAAAACACGTGCAAAACCCTTATGTGCCCTCGATATCCCTCTCGTAGATATCGGCGTCCCGAGGCAGATCTCCGCTCGAGTTCCATAGTTATCAAAGTCATGTGTATTACTACAACTAAGATAAACTACTTCCCCACCGTGGCCATCGATGGAGGGGTGTGTGCAAACCCGGCACGGCGATACATCGCAATCACGAATCCCATAATTCGTGAAGACGATGTATCGTCCCACCAAAGACTCAACAGACCGACGCCAGCTGGACTCAAAACCCAAGCACAAGTAATATATACTCATATGCTCAAAACAAGTAGGTAAACACTCTACTATCAAACTAGTCATGCAATTCATCCACAACTAGCATAAACATCACAACCGAGAATCATATAAGCTCTCATAATCAAGTGTGCTACACACACTTCAAAACTTCTTGGAGGCTCGACCCCCATGAATTCTACCCAAAATTCCGTAGGACTTAAAATTATAGTTCCTAGGATTCATACTAACCCAAAGGTTAACTCCGTTGAGTTCAATCTAAGTTTTCCGAAAATTCAAGGATTAGAAGCTTAGGCTTCATCAACCCCCTATGTTCATAACTATCGCCCAAAACCACAATCCCAATGTTCAATATACTCATATAAACCCAACAAACTAATTAACAATGCAACTTAGAATAATTTAGCCATCTTGTGCATAATTTCATCCAAGTCATCATACCAATCATAAACTTAAAATCATGATTAAAATTTACAACATGGTTTAATAGACTCTATTAAGCATAATCAAGCTAACATCATTAGATTGCAAGCTAAAACAAAATTAGGGCAAGGCACCCTCCAAGTATCTCAACCAAACCAACATTAATCCACATGAATAAACAACATAACCAAGTTCAATAAGCTAATTAGAACATGAATTTCACATAATCATGGTCTCACATAGGCCAATCAAGTTCTATCATGAATTTGAAATCCTAGGGTTCATACATCTTCTCTAAACCCTAACCATGGCTTCCATTGACCTCAAATAGCACACATGGTTGATTCCCTAGGGTCAATGGAGCCTAAAAAGAAGGAGAAGAAAGGTAGAAACTTACCAAAAGCTCAGCCCTAAAACCAGAATTTTCGTGCCCTAACAATGGAGTCTCTCCTCAACTCTTTCTTCAAACTTGTAGGTAGAATGGGGAAGATGAAGACCCAGCTATGGCTTCCAAGCTTGGTCCCTTTGAAACCCTAGAATCAACACCCTCAAGCCCTCTCTCAAGCTCCTGTTGAGTTCGCGAGAAGAGAAGAAGGAGAAATCGCGACGCCTTGGCCGAATGAAAGAAGAATGCGGCCTTAATAGATTTCGCCACTAATTAGCCCCTAATCCCTTAATAGATGTTTAGGATTGTTAGGTAATTAAGTGGTTAGAGGTTTAGAATAGAAAAGAGGCAAAAATCCCGACTTTCTGGAATTGGACCCTTGCGGTCGCTTAGGGTTAAGGTGATGCGACCGCATCAAGTGAATTTCCAGCATTAAAGGTTTTCTGCTTTCCTTGCTCGGTCCCGGACTCTCCCGCGTGCAATCTCGAGTCCTTCCAAACCAAAAATGGTCTACAATTCAACCTTAATGCCCTCCAATCTATAACCAAAGGAATCAAGTCTCAAACCTCATCAAAACATGGCCAAGAACTCAGGCAGAACTCGCCCGAACGACGACCGAAAAAGTCAAACTGAAAAGGGTTTTCGCTAGAATCAAACTAGCAACCAAACCGACGATGCAACCATCATCTAACCAATATCCAAGGCATGTTAATGATGTTTTAAATGCCCTCTAACAATTATCCATGAAGTTACAACATAAATCTTAAACCCGAGATTCAAAGCATCTCGCGAAAGAAAAGTGCATACATGCATCTCAAACGACGTCAACGATCATGCTATTGACTCTAAACATATACGGGAGCTAAATGAATATGTTTATGATGATTATCAATGTATGAATCCATGCATAACACAATCAAGCAACATTTTAGGGTTTTACAGTCCAAATAGTGAAGAAAACAGTGGCTGCATAGGAAAACTATGGTGCCACCAAGAAGCTTCTTGGTGCCGCACCATAGCCCCTAATGGTGGCACCAAGAATGTTCACTATGTTGTGAAAATCTTGCCCGGTATCCTGGTTTGGTGATCCGACATTCTGCTATTCCTGCATCTGATCGCAAAAAGAAAAGGAGACCTATAAAAGGAGGCTACGAGCACGGGCTCAACAGATGCAAGGCGCCGAAAGGATAAGGGATTCGGCCATTTTTCCCGTTCCGATATCACCTAAAAAGCCCGCTCTAATTCAAAGGTGTATTCTTAAAAATCCCTTTCTTCAAAAGTGCAGCGTGCCATTACATTTTAGAGGTCTGGTATAGTTTTATTTTCTGTGTGAATTTATTTTTGCATGTGTAACATACTACATCAGATACATTATATTGCATTATATCATAATGTTTGTACAGGTTTCTTTTACAAAAAAAAAAAGAGAGAGATACTAATGTTCGCAGGAATCCAAAGCTAATATGCTCGGGGAGGGAAAACCACCACCCCACGACCACAGGACCCGTTGCGAATCCCCGACCGCGGGCTTGACCCATCATCATCATCGTCGTCATCATCATCATCATCGTCATCTCGACGTCTGGGCCGCCGCACTGAGCTGCTCCCCTTGCAAGAGAATTCATCAGCCAATTTCTGATATAACTTGCTGATGCTGAAGAAGCCCCGCAGCAGTTTCTTATAAGTAGACACGTTCACCTAAAAAAAATGAAATGATGAAAATAAAAAAAATGTTAGTCTCGAAAAAAAAAAGGAGAGTGAGCAATAAAAAAATAATAAAAATACAATATAAAGAAAAGAGACAATAAAGGTGGATGTGTCTACCGAACGAGCCTGCTCCGGGACACGACGCTCCTCCGGAATCTCGACATCGGGAAGAACCTGCTCCACTAAGCCAGCCCCACTCATACTGGAAAGTGGAGAAAATATCATCGGGCTCCGTGAACATCAGGTTCTCGTCGAGAAATGAAGTAGACGACCCAGGCCTGGCAGAAGCATCAGAATGCCGCCTGGGCACAACAGGAGCAGGAGGAGGGGGATGCAGCTCTAATCTCAGGAAATCCTCGTATGACATCACTGGATAATCAGTCGCGGGAACGAGGTATTTCCCCAAGTACTGTTGCCGGTCGGGCAGTCGATCGGGCTCTATCACCCAAGCAGGAGGCCAAGGAGGCACCACTGGAGCCATTAGAAAGGACTGGTGCTGACGGTTCACCCGCTCGCCCATATACAAAGAATCCACCATGATGGAAACCATCAATATCCGGCAGCGGCTGAACATCAGAGTAGTAGAATAATGTCCCTCCAGGCCCTCCCAGGGAAGAAAGTGCACTGAACCAGGACTCGAGCCAACAATTCATTCCAGCACTCTTTCCCTAGTATTAGAACCATCGTCCTCGGTCGGATCGACCCTATTGCTATCAACATATTGGGACAGATATGGAGGCTGGTAGACCCGCCGAATGAGGCGACCTGGCGAAAATCTGAAAAATGAGAAGGCCCAGACCTGCACAAAAAAAAAAAAAAAAAAAAAGAAAGAGAAGGAAAGAAAAAATAAATATGTTGTCAAAAAAAAATGATGCATAAAAAAATGATACATAAAAAAAAATTGAAATGATGAAAAAATGAATAAATGATGAAAAAGCAGGAAAAGACATGTACCTCCCACGCCGGGGCAAATCCATTCAGGGTCGGTGAATCATTCCGGCTGGCCCTATCCATGGAAGCATATAGTTCAGCCAAACCAGCCTGTCCCCAATCATACGAAGGGATCCGATCAAAATCTGCATGACAAGCCAGGACGGAGGCTCTCAGGGTGACAGAGGAGTTGGCAAAGAGCGATGTGCCAAGAAAGAAGAAAAGAAACGATCTTGCCACTCGAGTTATAGCAGCCTCATCATCAGCCGGCACCCGCCCGGCGTTATTAAGAAGCCACTTCCGAACGCTGCTGATAAATATCTCGTCCGATGATTTGAAATGGGGCTCGAAGCCTAGGAGGTCCACAATCTCCTCCTTACAATGTCGGAGAGTAAAGTCAAGGGCCAGTGTGAGAACCCAAACCCCATTTCATGTTTGACATCATTATAACATGTTTATAATATGTCTTCACATATTTGAGACTTCATTTCATTCATATCATGTTGGCAATGAGCTGGTTGAGATCATAATAGAGTAATGGTCTTCCATGCGTTGCATGCCTTGTTGTTGTTATTTCGGGTGTTCGTATTAACGTGTTAGCACCTTAATAAGTTTCATGAGAGTCTTAGTACTTTGCATCTAAGGTTTATAATGTTCATCTTAGTTGTCGTGTGCTTGGTTGAGAGTTTAGAAGCATTGTTGCTTCGTTTGAGCCTTAGGGTTTCTCGGGATTGCCTTCGTTGCTTGTATTGTTTGTGTTTTCAACTTGCGAGAAGTTCATTTGAATTCTAAACCAAATGTACTAGTATTTCCCATGCTTGTATAATCATTGTTCATAGACTTGTTGCATTTGGAAATCAGATGACCAACATATTACTTCACAGATTCAGTCCGGTTTTGGGCAAACTTCGGGAAAATTATGGTACCAATCTACTTAAGAGAATTTTCTAAATATTTAGTATGTTTTACCTTAATATGTTAGGATACTCCCTGTAAAATTTTCTAATTTTCCAAGGTGTCTAAGTACCTCATTTAGGTCTTGACTTACGGCTGTGCCAGAATTCTATTTTCAGGAAATCGGCTTCGGTACTTGATTTTGTTGTAACTTTATTATGATGTATATAAGTCAAAATTGAGTAATTTAAAATTCTAAAATATATTTTCATGAGTCTAATTTCATAAAAATCAAAAATCACCTCATTTGGAGTTGTGAATTATTTATGGTCGATTTTACAAGACCGACTGTCCAGTAACAACAATCTGGAAATTGGCCATGAATAGTTGAAGCGATCGCATGGCCCAATCACAATGCGACCGTATTGTGCCAGATTCAGGTTTGTGTCTTTTTTTGAGTGGTTTTGGTTGATGACTCTTGAACCCTTGGCCCTTGGACGTCCATTGTGACTCAAAGTCACCTTTGTTGACTTACTTTTAACCCTTGTGAACCCTTAGATCATCTCTTATCAATGGCTCACATGCCATAGCCAATGAGAAGCCTCTTAAAGCCCTTCACTTGGATTAGGGACTTCTTGGGAAGTATATAAACACAAGATTCAGCCTCCACAGCCATTGTTGATCAACAACAAGCTGAACTTCAGAGACTTAGCTCAAATTTCGTCCATGGAGGTCACACCAACTTGAGAGACCATTTCCCGGAGATCCAGTGGTCCGATCGACAAACCGAGACCGCCAAATCGAAGCCCTCGATCTTCTCTACAACAATCCTTGCTCTAATCAACCTTTCCTCCATTAATCAGAGGACTAAGGTGAGTGACAATTCCCTGAGATTTCCATGTTAAATAAAATAGCATGACCCCTTCATTATAGTTGTTCTATTAGTGATTGTGAACATCTTTTGTGAAGACAAAACCTTCAATTCAACATATAAAATGTGAGTATGATTTTATGAAATCTCTATGTAGTTATGATTTTGACATTTTGTAAAACATGAATGTTGTTTATAATGAGCTTGGGAATAACTCTTGTGAAAGAATTCGGTTCAATTCAAGGTTTAACAAAATCACCGAAACTAGGTTTTGAAACTCGGGATTGTGTTTAAGGCTAGTTTAAGAACATGAACGGCTTAGTTATCAAGTTCTAAATGAACGGAGAACTTAGAAAAGGGCAATGTGATACATATAGTATCAATGCTCTTCTTGGTTGAATTTTAGTAAAACTCACCGGAGTTGAAATTAGGGAGTTAAGAACAATAACGACTCCACAATCAATCCTTTCGACGAATGTAGTTCGTTAGACTAATGAATTAGCTTACGATACTTTGAGATGGATTGATGCTTATGCCTTGATGTTTGTGTGCTTTTAAGACTCGATTGAGTTCTTATGCGGTTTATATGATCGTGTGAAGTAAATGCATGATTGAGAGCATGTTGTAGAATAATGTATCTATTTGACATGTTGAATTCGCGCTTGTCGAATTCTTGTGTGATTCCTTAAATGAGTAAACAACTACTTGTTGAATAAGTTCGCTCTTGTCGAACTTATTCCTTATTTGAGATTACATGACGAGTAAACATCTACTTGGCATTGCATGAGTCCAGCTGGCATATTTGGTTGAGTCGTTGGTGTGACAATGCATCGCCGTCACGAGTTATGGGACTCGTGATAGTGATGGGTTGTTATACTGGGTTTTTATCACACACGCCTCCACTGTTGGCCATAGTGGGGAAGTAGCCCCATTGCTGTAACCAAGAGAGCACATTGGCATGTCTAAGTACCATGGAGAGAGCTTGGTACCCGAGTAGAGAACTCGGGACTTTGATACACTCATCACGGGTATCATTGGCACGAATATTAACGCTGTGTATTGCAGGAGCTACGTAGCGGCACCGGTTCCATAACATATCCTCCTTATATGTGATTTACTTTATAGCACTTATGTGAAACAACGTGCTACCATGGATATGTGATTTAAGTGTTTATTAAATGAATGCTTTGAGTGACTTGATATTAAAGATGATATCTTGCTATGTATGTTGCATAATGCCATGACATGCATAATTGTTAACTCACAAAGTCTTTATGACTTACCCCTCCCTTTTACTGCTTTAGATCCGAGCCGTTCAGGTACCGCTCGTTGAGGTGTAGCAGGATTCTCGCTTGTCCGTGATTGCACGCGACGAGGTTGTGATTATTAGATGTCCTTATTTTGTTCTCTTTTGTAAGGACGTTGGGTTTAGCAAGTCATTTAGACTTTGCTTGGGAAATTGGTTTATTTGTTTTATGTCTATACGTATATCTTATTTTGAGCGCCGACGCATGTACGCCGAGCCTTGTATAGATGTAGTATGGTTCACATGTTTTAAAACTTCCGCTGGGCATTACTTTAGCTCTTATTTATTTATGTTGTTCTCCGACATGTTATAGCCGTCGAGTTATATTTGCATGAACTGTGTAGTGTTGGGTTCCGGTAGTAAAGTCGCCGATGAATTGATATACTTGTCTTTAATTGCTATATCAGGTTTAAAAAGTTTTAAAATTTCCGCCTTTATGCCGAGTCGCGCTTCATCCGAAATGTTGCGCCACGTCAGTTCTATAATTGAGTCTTTGCATGTATTGTTGTCCTATTTGGACGACTTGACTTGTGATTCCACCTCGGGGTCCGGGTCGGGTCGTCACAGCCAGGGTCTCCCCTATGCTGGTAGGGATTCCCGTGATCGCAGCGAAGTCACATGGGGTCATGGTCGCCTCCCCCCAGCTAAAATGAAAAGTGATGAGCGCAAGATTTCCACGAATTTTTCCGGGAATTTTCTTTTTATTTTGTGCTATTTTTGAATTAATTATGCTTTGGAAATATTATTATTTGTCTTTTTGTGCTTAATGTAGGTTTCCATGCATAATCAAGCTTCTATACGGTGTTTAGCACGAAGTTCGAGACAATTCCAGGCTTAAAAGTTAATCTGGAAATTATTTGGACAAAGTTCGTTAAGCCCGTTAAGAGATCCAAGGCAAAAGGAGGCTAACGGAGGCTGAAAATATTAACGCAGGATGAAAATGCAAAGCTGGAAGGAATCAGGAAGGCGGCGCTAAAAATGGGAAGTTCAGGGGCACCGGAGTAACAATTCAGAAATGCAAGGAAACCGGGGAAAGTTACAGACCAGCCCTTGCGCGTTGTCGATCACCAAGTGGACCACTTGTCGCTTGTTACCGCGTCCACCCCACTCACGCGACCCGCATCCTCACCATGGATCGGGTTTGACCCGCGTGTCCAGCCATTCACTTCCAGCCCATTAGCCCACTTCTCTACCCATTCCCTCTCTCATCCACCAGCCCATCTCACCTTGGGTGACCTGCAGCCTCTCCCCTGGTTCAGCCCTTGCCTAGCCGCGACCCATTCAGCTTTTTCTTTCCATTTCAGCCCCTAAAACCCTTCTGCACTTCCAATTTTGCCCCTGGTTGTCCGGCCTCTCCACTGCCTTCTCCTTCATTTAACTGGGAGCTTCATTTTCGAAAAAAAACAAGTCCCCATTTGGGACATTGCTCCCAAATGGGGCACCAGCCCCTTCCTTTCCAAAAATTATATCCTTTCTCAATTAATTGTTCGTCAATGAAGGTTTGGAGCATCATTTCAAGAGCTAAAGATGCATTTGCAAATTATTTCAACCCCGGATCCGCGATTATTCGGTTTAATTCTTCCAACTTATATTTTTAGATATTTATTATGATTTCTTGGGTTGATTAATATTGTAATTGAAGAATTGGTTTGTGCTTAATTTAATTATGAAATGCAATTATTTTTCTATGTTCAATATAGTGTTTTAATTTAATTTATCTCTTTATTTAGTACACATTTATGTTGGTTATTATTTTGTGAACTTAATGCATTTAATTATTTAACCAATAATTAAATGATTTTAGAAACATTTAGGATCCGCGAGAGCTACCTATTTATTTCGGACCAACCAATTTAATAGTTGGTGTTTTGTAACACACACCGATAGCCAAAATGAGACTAGGTTTGACACGCGATCGAACCACCTTAGCCATTCGCGAGGTCGGGGAGGTTAGGGTTGACTATAAGATGCGAGAGCCTGTAGTTAATCAATTTTATTTGTCTCGGCTACCAACATGACTTGTAGAAAAATATAGAGAGTTTCGTTTTGCGAAGTATTACCCATGCGTTTGGTTATTATTGTGTGATCTTCATGCTTTTAATGGCGTAGCGAACCATTAGATGATCATTAGAATTATAGGGTAAGATGCGAGAGCCCGTCCTATTAATTCCGAAAATCACATTAATTGTTTACGTTACGTGAGACCAAGAGGAGATCATGCGTAGATAGTCATTGGGTGTTTGCTTTGACACGCGGCTATTTTCTCCTATGTTATAAGAAGCGAGAGCCCGTAGCTAGGAGTTGTAGCTAGATTTGCTATACGTTGCGAGAGCCCGTAGCGAATAAAATAGTGCACCCGACTACCAAAACTTGAGTTAAAGAAAAGCAGAAAGAGGATTAAATTAAACACCGGCTAGACTAGAAATAATGCGTTCCTACATTTTTATCTTGATTTGTTGTTGCCAACCACCTCCGCAGTAGAATAGATTTAATTGCTTTCTAGGTTGTTTATATTTTTAGATTTTAATTCATTTTATTTTCGCTCAAATATAGTTAGTTAGCCTAATTTTGGTACTTAGTTGGAGTGAGAATTACGCGCATTCCCTGTGGGATCGATAACTCGTACTTATGTACACTTTATTACTTGATACGGCCGGGTATTCTTACCTGAGTTGCGTTTTGCGCACATCAAAAAGTATGAGCGGTATCCCACCAGAAGTCCCGAAGCACATCCAAGATGGGAAGGAAGTTGGTAAAGTGGGTGAAGGAGTGCAGGAAGGCGCTAAAACCTGAACCCTCTACCAACGACTTTGCAGCCTCGGGTAGCATGTCGAAAATCTCAGCCATGTTAGTATATGATACCCGCACCCTCTCAAATTCCCTGCGAACCTAAAAAAAAAGGGAGGTAAGTTCTCTACCCTTATTTCCTTCTCTGTATAGTCTTTTAAATAAATAAATAAATAATGAATATATTGCATGTTTTATACTTCACGATTTTTTTTTACAATAAATTCTTTTAGCATAATAATAATAATAATAATAAATAAATAAAAAATCTAGTTCATTACAAAAAGAAAATAAATAATTCTTTAAATTGTTACATACCATTTTCATACATGTACATAAATTTACATAAAAAAAATAAACATCATTCTTTTTCAAAAATACATAAAAAAAAAGAAACAAAAAAAAAACAAAATTTTTTTTGTGTAATATATTTTGCATATACATAATTTATTTTGCATCCTAAATGTCATAAAAATGTATATTAGGACTGCATTTGCCATGTATATAATAAAGTGTGAAAAATTCATGCATCATCTTATAAAGTGTTCTACATTGCATCTGCATCAAGTAGAATAATTCATGCATTCATTATGTACATTTCATTTGTCCAATAAGCTGCCATAGGGGGCCGCTAAAAAGAAGATAAAGTATCACCAATCATCAAAATAAATATCTTTGTGGCATTTACTATACCCCTGCAGCAATTGCATGCTTGAAAGAGGAATCTAAGGGCATGAAAAATATCTGTTTTATCCCTTTTTATCCGAAAATATGCCGAAAAGCGTTTCAGAAAAATTTAATTTGTACTCCGAATATTCTGTTTCGCGATTCTATCGCATGCAAAAATGTGATTTAGTGTAAAACATGCATCATATAGCCCTATTTGCATTTAGAATATAAATCATGCATAGTAGGGTCAAATAGTGGCCACTAGTTCAAATCATGCATCGCAAAAAATAAATCATAGAAATTTCATACATTCTCACTTAATTACATCATTTAGGCATAAATAGGACATGCATATGCATTACTAAAAAAGCCAGGAGTGCTCCAAAAGTCCCAAACAGTGCAGAAATTTAGCAGATCTGAAACATAGCTAGGAAAATTCGAAAAAAGAGAAATCTTACAGTAGTTAGAGAGAGGTTGGACACATGAGTATTCCGATCTCGCAGAAGATTGGCCCAGTCGTTCGTAGAGTACCGGTAAATAAGCTTATTTCGGACCAAGCGAGGAGGTTCTCTCCTCCTCTCGCCAGATTATGAGTGCATCGGTGCCTTCCCCTTCCTGGATCGTGAAGAAGATGTCATCTGCTAAGTAAAACACTGAAATTGGCGGAAGAAAATCGAGAAAAGGAGCAAAAAAAAAGAAAAAAAAAAGAAGCAAGCAGAAGCAACAATGGCTAAGCGATGGAAAAGAAAGAAGGAAGAAAAGAGAAAGAGAAGCAGTAGCTTCTCCCCTCACTCTCCCGTCCATATAAAGGGAGAAAAATGGAATTTTTCCTTTTCCCCCTTCAAAGTTTGAAGCTGCGACACTTTGGTCCTCAAATTTCAAAGTTTTCAAAATGGTCCCTGAGCCTAACGAAAAGTTAACAAGGTCAATCTTGTTAACCAAAATTGGCAACCATTCACCGGAAGACAAAGAAAATAATACCCCCAGCAAGCAAAAAACAAAAGAAAGAAAAAGAAAGAAAAAGCAAAAAAAAAAAAGAAAAAAAAGAAAAAAAAATCAAAAAAAAAAGAAAAAAAAAGAAAGAGAAAGAAAAGGAAAAGAAAAGAACAAGAATAAAATCCCCAGCAAGCTGAACTACGTTTGGTCTGATTCCTTGAATAAGGATACGTAGGCAGCCTATTTCGGTAGGCCCGACCATCACAACAATAAAAAAAGGAATAAATTCCCCAGCAAGAGTGACAAAAATGCCAAGATTAGCCGAAATGGCGGCCACACAGGCACAAAGGTAGGTCGGTCATGATTCTTACCCTGACTCTAGAATAATTTCCTTTTAAGGAAAATTCTTTTAAAAAAAAGGGGGTTTGCTTTTGTTTTCAAATAAAGAAAAACTCTTTTTCAAATTGAGTTTTGATTTCAAAAACAAAAAAAAAAGAGGAATATTTCAAAAAAAAAAAGGAATATTTAAAAAAAAAAAAGAGGAATATTTGAAAAGGAAAAAAAAACAGAGAGAGCGAGAAAAAAAAAGGAAGGAAAAAGAATGTTTTCCACATCACAATTTTCGAAAATACTTGAAGAGTGATCAATTTTCCGTGCTCGGCGACGGATCTTTATCGGTCGAGTGCAGTTTTCTGGATATCTGAAAGTTTTCGATTATGTGCGGAAACAAGGCGGCGACCAGACACAACTTTGAAAACTCCTCTTAACATGTTTCAACGACAAGGTATTGACCGGTTGAAATGTGGTGGCAGAAAAACATTCAAATCTTCATACCGTATTTGACAACAGTTTCGGACCGGAAGAATACGGCTTTTTCGAAAACACAAAAATCTTTTTCCGTTGTGTTTTCGATCGGGCTTGACTCGAAGGACATGACATCCTCACTTGGTTGTAGTTTAGGTTTTGGCCTGAACTACGTTTGGTCTGATTTCCTTTAATAGGGAATACGTAGGCATCCTACATTAGTAGGTCCGACCATCAGAGCACATTAAATTCATATCTGCTTAAAACTGTGATAATTTTATTATAACCGACTAAAAATGTCTAGGTTATGGAGTTTGGATAACATGTTAACTGTGCATTATAACTGCTACCAATTGCATTCTCCCGTTCTTAATTGAACTAAATTGGAGAGTCTCTTGTTTATCAACGATGTTCGTCTACTCAGTAAACCTTGGGTTACCCGTAGACTCCATCGTTGAGGGGCTCTGTAGACACCCCAATTTCGTACCCCTGGTATGTGACTGACATAAAATATCAAGAACTGTTAAAACTTAACAAATGTCAACTTGCAGGAGCCAAAAATGCGAAAGGAAAAGCAGGAAGCGCGAAACAGTGAGCTGCAGGGGGTAAAAGTGCAAAAAACCGAAACTGGAAAGCTTGCTTGGTGTCGCACCAAGGCCTCTTGGTGCCGCACCAAGCCTTGAAGAGTTGGCACCGGAGCTTCCACTGTAGCGTCTCTCAGAAAGGAAATTGTACAAGCTGTGATGCACGCTGTACAAGTCGTTGATGCAGGGGAAACAAACTCAAGAATTCCGGCCGTGTCCTGCCTCTCCACTATAAATAGGAGGCCCCGGCTCCCAGTTTCAGGGCTCATATTTCCTCCGCGATTTTTAATCACAGCGAAGCTCTGCCGATATAAATAGTACGAGAGGTGCGAGATAGGTGAGTGGAAGCTCCTAGAGTCTCCAAACCCCGTCCAAACTCTGCCAAACCAAAAACCCATAGGTTATAAGTGATCCATAGCCTAGTTGTTAGGTATCCACCTCACTTCCCTGGTCCAAAAATCCCAAAGTAAGTCGTTACTCTGCCCGCGTAACGAGCTGAAAAGTCAAAAAACTAAGCCTACGTTCTGCCCAACCAAAAAGGCCAAAACCTACCCAAATAAGCTGTCACTCTGCCCGAGTTGACAAGCCCAAACTCTCAGAAATAAAGCAGTCATTCTGCCTAAATCAAAACAACAACCACACAACAAACAACAAAAGACTCACTCTCTTTGAAGGACAGAGCGAGCACACTGCCGCTCTAAAAGGTAAAACCTTTAAGGGCACCGTTTATTTTATTTATTTACTTTTCTATCGTTTATTTATTTTTAAAATTGTTATTTAAATCCGGCGCAATGTAGCCAATATAAGTCGTTGTGATGCCCGAATTAGAATAGGAAATATTTTGTAAAAGTGCCGTTATAATGGCCAAATATTCTTAAATATGTCTGTAATTATTGGAAGGAAACGACTGCGAGTCCGTAAATAATGTAGCCACGAATGTATTTGTTTAAATTTCCCTGTCTTTTTAATACCTTATTTATTTGCGAGATAAATATGACAATAATCATACTTCAGCCAAAAACCATTTTCGAGACCGAAAGGGCGAGTTGGGTGCCTAGCACCTTCCCAACTCGTAACTTAGCCTCCGAACCCGTTTTCTTTTTCTCTGGTTTATTTTTCTTTTCTTTGGTTTTGCTTTATTTGCCTTAAAATAAAGATGGCGACTCTAAAACTTTCAGATTCAGTGGGGCCTCGCAACATTCTCTCTTTGCACTTTCCCGTTCTCCCCTAAAAAAGGGAGCTATGGGAATGGAGGGGTGATGCATTCCCATATCCTGGTATCCCATAAACAAGGGATAACTTGATGCGGGAAACCCAAAGCTCCAATAGTAATATGAATGGGCCATAAGGCTATTTTTAATAAATCCATAGTGGGGGCGCCGCAATATCCGTTTTTGCACTTTTCCGTTTTCCCCTAAAAAAGGGAAAATGAGAATAAAAGGGTAATGCATTCCCATATCCTGGTATCCCCTAAACAAGGGATAACTTGATGCGGGAAACCATCAGTTTCCTTATTGGATACAAAATCCACTCAAGGCAACCGAGGCACATTCCAACGTGCTAATATAGACAGCACTCCTCTCGCACTTTTGATTTCGTCTTCCACTAAACAAGGGAGGGTGGAACGAGAGCAGTGGTGTCCCGCATCCGCACGTACGCGCACCCCTATCCAAGGGCGCGCGGGGCGCGGGTCGCACCCCGGGAACCTCACACTCATCATAACTCTAAATTTCATGAATCTTACATATTCTGAAACTAGGCTCTTCAAACTATAACTTAGCCTTTTAAATCACTTCATTCGGATTTATATTCATCCAAATATAGTCACTTCAATTTCATGATAACAATCGGATTTGCTGCTATTAAACATTCTGCCCAGTCAACTTGTAAATTCAACCATTAATTACTCACAACTCCAAATTTCATGAATTTTATATATTCAGAAACTAGACTTTTGGAACTATAATTTAGAACTTTAATGTACTCCATTTGGACTTGTATTCTTTAGAATACGGTTACCTCAATTCAATGGTAAAATCTGTTTTCACTGTGACAGTCTCACTGTCGCAGCCATGATCCGTGACTGATGAAAAATACTTCCTTAACTCGAAAATTAATGAAACTTTACAGGGAGTTACATAACATGTATAGGTATAACATATCCAAAAATCGGAAAATTATCACAGACGGAATTGCTACAGTATTTTTCGGAAAAATGCCCAAAACAGGGACTGCATCATTTCGAAATCTGTTTTCTTTTTTCTTTGCTTCCCAAATTCTCAAACAACTTAATTTTGTTAACTAACAACATTCTCATGCTAGTATCACCCAAGGACTTCAATTGGAGTACTAAACCCAATCAATACACAAATTCACCAATTCCGGTCTCACCCGACCAATTCTCGAAATCTCTCAATTGAGACCCGACGAACCCAAAAAGTCGTAGGAATTTATCCTAGGGCTCAAAACAACACTTTAAAATTTTAATTAACTCCATTGAGTCAAAATACAATTTTCCGAATTCTAGGGCAATGTATAATTTCGGGATTTGTAATCTTTTGGTTTCTAAACCCGATAACAAGTAATTTTCATTCCTAATTACTTCAATAAACACAACAAACCCAACAAATCTCACCTCATGTTGAACAGCCCCAAACCCCATATGTTTACAAATCAAAACTCATCATCAAGACATGTAATAACTCGACAATTCATGGAGAACAAACCTCTAACACCCTAGCCTCAATTTGAGCTAGAAAGAGAAAGTTGAGGGTTTAGTCACGTACCTATTTCGGTCATTAAACATGAAAGAACCCAAAAACAAACCAAGGGGAAACGATCCCCTCGATGAGAGCTTTCCAAGGCTGGTCTCCGATCGCTATTCCGTTGGGTGAATCAACGTGAATCAAAAACATACACAACACACCTACTGGCGGTGTTTCTCTATCTTTAGGTTCAAAATGGAGGATGATAGAGATGATGAATGAGTGGCGTTTTTGCAGAGGAAGGAACTCAAAGAAGGATATTAGTTGTTTGATGGTTTCTTTTTTAATGAATGAGGAGATGAATCCACTTCACCCCCTAAATAACTCTCCCGGTCAAACATTGGTCAACAATTGTATTACTACTAAACTTAATTATTATTTTAAAGTAAAACAATTATTGACTAGTCAAACATATACCATTCAGTTGACTTAATTATTAATCAATTCCAATTTGACTCTGTAAAGTCAATAATAATATCACATAAATATTTCTAACATGTAGGTACTAATATATTATTCTTTCAATCAATATTTTAACTATCATACTAATTAACCCTGTAGGGTCAATTAAAATGAAAACACATTAAAGTTTTGGGGTTACAATTAAGCTAATTATTTATTTGCTATGTTGGTTGAGGTCTCTAAATGTCAAATAATAATTTCTTATTACTATTATTATCTAAGCATTTAGAGACATGTATAATTTGTTGTTGGGGTATGCCCTAATCATGTGTTCCCTAAATAAATTACTAACCTCATAGAAATGAGTTAGTTAAACTACTCCATATAATTTATTTCACTAAATATGACTCCGTAGAGTCAATTACAAAACAATTAGATCTCAGAAATATAATAATAAAATTACATAATTTTTGAGGTCTTACAACACCAACCTTCAAATATGATGTAATTGGCTTCATCTAGATTGCTTGATAAAAGTTGATTTAGCTCAAATATTTTTTGTAATTTATTACCGTGAACTATTCAAGGTATATATACTGATATCGAGATATCATGCTATAACATGAACATGCATTTTTGTAATTATTTATATTTGTTTGCTTTGTCTTTCCTTAGATCCGAGCCGGGACGGTCAACTTGTTTGGTTGGTTATTATCTTTTTACTCTTTTGATAAAAGCGTTGGGAAGCAAGTCATGTAGACTTACTTGGGGTTATGTTGTGTTTGTTGATTAATAGACTTACTACTTAAACTTTAATCTTTTGGTAAGCCGACTTAAATTTAATGTATGGTTCACTACGGTTTTCTTGCTAAAGTGTTATTTATTGTTGTTATTATTGTCTCCGGCATGTTGTGGCCGTTGAGTTTATTATAAGCAAATTTTAATTTTATTATGGATTAAGGAGATCATATGATTTTTGTGATTATATATGCTTGTGTTGATCGTATAGATAGAATGTTTGACACCACTTTATTAACTCTTGTATATAATCCATATGTTAATATAAAATGTGAAGGGTAATGTTGAAATGTTATGGAATTTATAGATATGATTTTTGAAAGGACTCTTAACGTGAAACATTTCAAAATAATAAAGTGGACTCTTTACTCGTAAAAGAGGGAGTAGTTAAAATGACTTGATTATGTTGTTACCTTTTTTTTGTTGATACCATGTGACATGTCAAAAAAAATGTATAAGCTAAACTAAAACAAAAAAATTGTTAACTTTATATCTGTTGTAAGCGTTTACATATTTAGATCTAATAAACTCAACGTAGTCTTTAATTGAATATTATTTTTATTAATTAAACCTGACTGAACACCTGACACATCTATGTTTGATCAACATATGGAAACTAGCCACCCGATAATTTGGGCTCATCATAACAAGTATGTGGTCTCTCGCACGTCTTTTTTAATTCATCAGTAAGTGCCTTCATAAACGTTTTTTCTCAAATCATGCTCTTATTAAGTAAAACGATTAAAAGAAACAAATGATTTGAAATAAAGTATAAACAACTTGTTCTTTAGATTGATAGCCTTGCAATCTAAACATCATATAAATAATCATCCAAACCATCTTCTTATGTGTCTCTGATAGTATCGCCAAAGGTTTACTATCATGATATAGATTTACGCATGGTGATTGGAAAAACAAAGATTATTTCCTTTATTTTGTTCAGTGTAGTTGTAAATTTGCTTAATTGAAAATTGAAAATGGATGAATGTAAAAGAAATGATTAGATTTTATATATATCTAATAAGGGTGACCTTCTTATGGAACTCTATGGGTTTTTTTTTCCATAGTTTTACCATCTTCACTAAACTAAACTTAACAGTCAATTAAGATTCATGTTCTATATTATATTTTGAAGTCAATATGCACAAGAACACAACAGCTCTTTTTTATATCTACTGAAATTTATGTCATAAATAAGGAAAGATTTAAATTACAAACTCTCAATCTAATAAATGACAAATAATTAAAAATAAAAAATGAGAATCGGAAAAAATCTAATTTTAGGGGAACATAAGTGAAAATTATTGTAAAAATTAAAGAAGAAACTATTCACAGTTTATCTACTTGGTATACTTTTTCTCTACGTACGTTAATAATAGGCGAACAATGATCGTATCATTCCCTAGTTACATGAAATACACCAGAAACATATATATGTTGTTGGGAAAAATTAAAATCGTACCTTTGACACGCCACCTCTAATTTCTTGAATCAACTCGAAATCATGTTTTTTTTTGCGTCACCGTGAGATTGAAGAAGCTAATATATGGATATCTTATGGATTGAGGATCTTCAATCTACTAAGAAGGTTAAAACATTGTACAAACTAATCGTTATTCATGTCATTTCATCAATGTAACACCCCGCTCCTTCGTTAGCTTGGTTTGCGTGCCATACTTGCACTTCTTCCTTTGTCGACTGTATGTTTGGTTTGCGAGAGGGTCTAGATGTGTATGAGAGATCACATTAAGACCAAAGCACTATTAAGAGACTCCATATAGTTGTTGACTTGCTAAAGTCACAAGTCGTGACTCGACGATAGTCGGAATGCGATGCGATTGAGGGTTTGCTTGCGTTTTGCGTTCGTGACCTCGGTTTGGTCCTAGACCTTTATATGATTATTGATTAACATGTTTAGATGTATTAGACTTCAAGTTGGAGGTGTTTCTTAAGTCTATCGATGATTTGGAAGTTTTGGAGATAGTGCTCGTCTCTATCGCGTAGTTCGGGAATCGAGTCGCGTAATCGTCTCTCCTTTGGGACTCTTATTTCCCTAGTTGTTGTTCAACTTCCTAGAATTATTTAAGCTTCTTCATTAGCCCTTAGACTTGCCTTAAAAGTCCCCTTTCATTGCTCGTTCAATTGCTAGTTCATTCGTCGTTCCGGTTGCACGTTGTTGCACCTCTTCCCGGTTTCGCTCCGAGTTGTTTCGGGAGTTGTTCGGGTGTGTTTCCGACTTGTTTTGAGTTGGGTTAGATCTTAGAATGGTTGCCCATGAGTTTGGTACCATTTAGGACATGTTTAGACCAAGTTCAAGGGCTGGACCATGCGCTCGCATCGAATTCAGATCACCAGCTCGCGGGACAATGCTGAGAGCATTACAAAATGAACATAAGCTACAGAAGTCCAGGCGCCCGCCTGGCCATGTGTGAGGCGCCCGCCTCAAGTGCTGGTTGCACCTACGTAATTTTTTTCTGTTTTGCTGTTTTACGAATTTTGCTCCTAAACACCTATTCAAAACCTTTTCTAAACCCCACTTAAACCTCCCTAACTGTGAGAACCCAAACCCCATTTCATGTTTGACATCATTATAACATGTTTACAATATGTCTTGACTTATTTGAGACTTCATTTCATTCATATCGAGTTGGCATTGAATTGGTTAAGATCATAACAGAGTATTGGTCTTCCATGCATTGCATGCCTTGTTGTTGTTGTTTCGGGTGTTCGTTTTAACGTGTAAGAACCTTAACAAGTCTCATGAGAGTCTTAATACCTTGCATACAAGATTTACAATGTTCATCTTAGTTGTTTCATGCTTGGTTGGGAGTTTAGAAGCTTCGTTGCTTCGTTTGTGTTTTTCGGTTTTACATCATTGCTTGTATTGCCTTCATTTCGTCTCGTGAGAGGTTCGGTTGAGTTCTAGGACTTGAATACAAGTCATAACCATGAGTTAACAATCCTAATACATGTTCATTCTATCCTAGATTAAGTTGGGATTGATTCGTATTTGATTTGTTGGCCAATTGTCGAGTGGTTCCAACCATGTTTTAGCTTGATTTGATTGTGTTTCGGGTGTGTTTCCAACTTGTTTTGGGCTTGGTAACACCTTAGGATTGTTGCCTTTGAGTTTGGACATGTTTAGGACATGTTTAGGACAAGTTTTAGTTCAGAACCTCGCGGTCGCATTGAGTTTTGGAGGCTGGCTCGCGTGGAGATGCTGAGAGCATGCAAAAATGCGAGAATCTTTGGAAGGGGACCATGCGGTCGCATGGCCCCAAAGTGAAGCGACCGCAAGGTGCCAGATTCAGCCTATTTGAGTTTTTGAGTGTTTTTGGTTGAAGACCCTTGTGCCCTTGCCCCTTGGCCGACCTTGGGCACTCAAAGCCACCTTTGTTGACTTGTCTAAGATGCTTTTGAACCCTTAGATCATCTCTTATCAATGGCTCACATGCCATAGCCAATGAGAAGCCTCATAATGCCCTTCACTTGGATTGGGGGCTTTGTAGACAAGTATATAAGCCATCTTTCATCAAAACCAGCCATTGTTGGTCTAAAAGTTCGAGAGAATCGAGCTCACTTCACCATTTTCGTCCAAATCAAGAACACCAACTTGAAGGACCATTTCCAGGAGTTCGGTGGTCCGATCGGCGAAGAGAGACCGCCAAATCGAAGGCCTCGACCTCCTCTACAACAATCCTTGCTCTAATCAACCTTTCCTCCATTAATCATAGGACTAAGGTGAGTGACAATTCCCTGAGATTTTCATGTTAAACAAAATAGCATGACCCCTTCATTATAGTTGTTTTAATGTTGATTTTGAACATCTTTTGTGAAGACACAACCTTCAATTCAACATATAAAATGTGAGTATGATTTTATGAAATCTCTATGAAGTTATGATTTTGACATTTATTAAAGCATGAATGTTGTTTGTATTAAGCTTGGGAATAACTCTTGTGAAAGAATTCGGTTCAATTCAAGGTTTAACAAAATCACGAAACTAGGGTTTGAAACTCGAGATTGTGTTTAAGGCTAGTTCGAGAACATGAACGGACTTAGTTATAAAGTTCTAAATGAACGGAGAACTTAGGAGAAGGCAATGTGATACATATAGTATCAATACTCTTCGGTTGAATTGTAGTAAAACTCACGGAGTTGAATTTAGGGAGTTATGAACAATAACGACTCCACAATCAATCCCTACGACGAATGTAGTTCGTTAGACTAATAAATTAGCTTACGATACTTTGAGATGGATTGATGAGTATGCCTTGATGTATGTGTGCTTGTAAGACTCAATCGAGTTCTTATGCGGTTGTGTGATCGTGTGGAGTAAATGCATTATTTGATTTGTTTATCGGGTCAAGGTGGGACGATGCATCGCCTTCACGAATTATGGGATTCGTGCTCGCTATGGATCGCCGCACCTAGGACTTCACACACACCTCCATTGTTGGCCAATGGGAAGTAGCCCCTTCCGTATCGCTTAAGTGCCGCGTTGGCTTGCTATCTAGATCGAGTGGTACTTGATAAAAGTTGATGCATTCCGCAGAGCATCAATGTTGCCGCGATAAAGTATGATAAAGTTTTATTGCAGGGGTCTACAGGCGGCAAGTGACTATCATATCCTACTTGTATGATTTACTTTCCCGCACTTACGTGAACTATATGCTAAGTGCTATATGATGATCACGTATGATAATCGAGATAAATGTCATGCTATAACATGAACATGCATTTTTGTAACTTACTAAGTCTTTCGACTTACCCTATTTGTTTGCTTTGTCTTTCCTTAGATCCGAGCCGAGGAGACGGTCCGGGATAGACTCGCTTGTACTTGTTTGGTTGGTTATTTAGCAGGTTGCTCTTTTGGACTCTTTTGATAGACTTTTATTTTTGGTAAGGACGTTGGGAAGCAAGTCATGTAGACTTGACTTGGGGTATATGTTGTGTTTGTTGATGTAATAGACTTAACTACTTAATACTTGTAATCTTTTGGTAAGCCGACTTACATGTCGAGCCTGTTTATTATGTATGGTTCACTACAGTTTTCTTCCGCTAAAGCTCGTTATTTATTGTTGTTATTATTGTCTCCGGCATGTTGTGGCCGTTGAGTTTATTATAAGCATGTGTTTATAATTGTAGGAGTAGTTGTTGGGTTCGTGTAACGCCGCCAGATGACTTGCTTAAATTAGGTTATTTTTCCGGCCAAGTGTAGCCGAGTTGTTGTTTGTATGCAATGTTGCGCCATATGATTTTTGTGATCCTACTATGCATGCTTGTGTTATTGATGATTTGGACGGCGCGACTCGGGATCTCGCATTGGGGTCCGGGTCGGGTCGTCACATAGAATGTTTGACACCACTTTATTAACTCTTGTATATAATCCATATGTTAATATAAAATGTGAAGGGTAATGTTGAAATGTTATGGAATTTATAGATATGATTTTTGAAAGGACTCTTAACGTGAAACATTTCAAAATAATAAAGTGGACTCTTTACTAAAAGGAGTAGTTAAAATGACTTGATTATGTTGTTACCTTTTTTTTGTTGATACCATGTGACATGTCAAAAAAAATGTATAAGCTAAACTAAAACAAAAAAATTGTTAACTTTATATCTGTTGTAAGCGTTTACATATTTAGATCTAATAAACTCAACGTAGTCTTTAATTGAATATTATTTTTATTAATTAAACCTGACTGAACACCTGACACATCTATGTTTGATCAACATATGGAAACTAGCCACCCGATAATTTGGGCTCATCATAACAAGTATGTGGTCTCTCGCACGTCTTTTTTAATTCATCAGTAAGTGCCTTCATAAACGTTTTTTCTCAAATCATGCTCTTATTAAGTAAAACGATTAAAAGAAACAAATGATTTGAAATAAAGTATAAACAACTTGTTCTTTAGATTGATAGCCTTGCAATCTAAACATCATATAAATAATCATCCAAACCATCTTCTTATGTGTCTCGATAGTATCGCCAAAGGGTTTACTATCATGATATAGATTTACGCATGGTGATTGGAAAAACAAAGAT